>BCLH01000537.1:0-25858 GCA_001602315.1 Zoysia pacifica | reverse complement strand
ATTCTCATTTACTCTGTAGATGGTTTCTTAAATATTCCTTTTTTTCCTTACCTATTTTTTCTTTAAATCTTTTATTCTTTAGTATAGTGATATGTTACCAACTTTTAAATAGTTTCACTATAATAAGTTAGACAAAACTTTTTAATTAGTAATCAAATTTATTCAACTTGTTACCTGATTATTATTGTATTATATTATTTAGTAAACATTTAAAAAAGACTTCTGTGAAGACAACACAAAATAGAAGTGTGTGAACACCAATGAAATTATCAAGAATGGGATGCGCTTACTATAATTTTTAGAGGGCTTATATAGAGTAGAATGTCCACAAACAAAGTTATCATAAGGATTAAAATTTAATATAAAATTTATGCTTATTAGCAACTATCAAGAAAAGATTGTCAAACCATAATATATTATCATAACCCAAAACAATTCAATGTATATATTTAATATATTTTGACCTTATTCACATATAACATTTAGCATCCATTAACCAACTTCAAATTCACAAATTTGCTTAAGACATATCTCTTCCCTACACTACGAATCATGTCTTAAAAAAGTTTATTAATAATCTTGGTTTAAACTAATTTAATATATCTAAAACTTTTAATACAATTTCTTTCAAAATTTTGCCTCTATTAGAGTTCCTTATGTTATAACTAGATTTTGTTAGAGATAACATTTGTGCCAAGCCTTAGAGGAGTAACCAACAACTTTAATTTCTACTCTTAAAAAGAACAAATTTTCTTTTCTACGTCCACACGGTAAAATGTCTTCGAGATGGGTTAGACTAAGTGCACACGAAAAATGCACACAGAGTTATCTCTTCTTACAAATCTGACGGATGAAATCTCTCCACAGACACTATTTACAAATTTAACGGATGTCCTCATTCGGATCTCGCAGATAATGGCCTCAAACGGATCATTATTAGCAAACGAAACAAATATAAGAGATCCAAGAAAGTTATTGAAAAATAAAACAAATTTATTTTCTATGTATACGTTAAAACTACTGTGCTAATGCTACGGTCCCATGAGATCCAAATCAATGTGTGTACGTATGATGTCCGTTCGAGTTCAAATGAAAATTCATTTCGAATTCAGAAAAATAAAATCAACCAGGTCCACTCTGTGACGTCGTAAACGTTGCTAATTCGTGTGTCAATAATTAAGTAGAATTTGGAAATTGATCGTTATTTTCAAATCCTGTACATAAAGAAGGAAGGGTGTTTCTTTATCTCTACTCTTAAAAAGTACAATTTTTTTCTACATACACATAGTAAAAATGTCTTAAACAGATAGATTGGACTACGTGCGCATGAAAAATGCACTCAGAATTACCTTTTTTTTTTACAAATCTGACGGTTAAAATCTCTTTCTAGACATTCTTTACAAATCTTACGGATAAACTCTTTCGGATCTTTCAGATTTTGAACCTACACGTACTATTGTTAGTTACAAAACACAATTATCTAGAACAAATATATGAGATTAAAAAAATTGTTGAAAAACTAAATAAATTCATTTTAATATTAATATATTACTTTTAAGTTAATATTTTTCTTTAGACCGTAGCGTTAGCACGGGTATTGAGACTAGTTGGATTTAAGTTCCAAAAATAACATGTTCGCATTCTCAATTATGTTACATTTCTTTTCCATGTCCTATTGAAGCACACATTTAATGATGTTTCATCATCACTTGCCATATAAATAATTTGTCCTTCTCAGTTCTAAACATTGATTTGAGCTTGACAATCATGAGCATTGGAAAAAAATTGGTGTATGAGGGAATAACTAACAATCACCTATTTTATTCTTCAATGAGAAGGGCTCCATCGCCATCCCCCTCCCTCCAAACTCGAAGTGACTTCACTGATGGATGGAGGAAAGGAGATAGAACCAGCCGTTCTTATACATACATGTAGTAGTAATTAGTTTAGCTAGTTGCTTATTGAGTCGGATGTGCTTTTATATCCCCATCCTCTAATTCATCATCATAGTCCATTGTCCTTGGCAAGTTGGAGCATGAGGTTTCCCTCCCTTCAATGTCTCATCGCCAAATTTGCTCATGTCAACCTCATCTCCGTCCACTGCTCTGCCTCTTGTAATTCAAACATGTGTCACGATCCATATTGAATTAATGATCTACTCTGATAGCCAAAGCGCCCCCTTGGCGGTGGTGAGCCGCATGAAACTAGCACATGCTGAGCCAAGGTTGTATCCGCCTATATTGGCTACCTTTGACAATCACTCATCAAACTCACACTAAGCAGCTAGCCTCCAACGCAGGAGTGATAAAAGGGCTCAGCCCACGGGCTTTTCATAACCTATATGTTCTTATTATATATTAGACAAAACATGAATAGAAATTCAGCTTAATCTTAATCTGATAAAACCCTCTCCATGACTAGTTCATTTTTTTCTGACTTGTAGTCAGGTCTACTCCAGTCTCACCATGTCATCACTCCTCACTCCACATCACTACGCAAGCATATTCTCAATGCACTGCATCATCCACCTCTTTCTACCTATACCTTCACCCATCCCGTTGAGTATCACCTGATGTATTTGTAAGGACATGAAATGAAGCAACTTCGAACAAGAAAGTCTTTGCTAGATTTATTGAACCACAAGTGGCCCTGCCAATCTTCTCATTTTAGTCTCCCTAGCTATATGCTATCAATGTGTTAATATCCATATTACCTTTTAGGCAACTATTCAAGTTCCTCAAGCCCGGTGAGATCTACAACGCAAAGCAAATGCACGCTTGGTGCACGTAGCTGAGGGGACCGTTGATATGTCAAATAGAAAGCACAAACGAGGCATGTAGAGATATCATCGTCATGGTCATTTGTCATCCTCTGCCAGTGCAATAACTTGTCCACTGTCACAATACTTGCTTTACCTTCTAGGAGTATTTGTTATCTTAGTAATACGTTGTCGTCAGAAAACTGCCTACCTAGTTCCTTCATAGACATGGATCAGAAGGAGAAGTCTCAACACCACACCCCTAGTACTGCTGCCACGGGTACCACCTATGGCTACAACAAAATTAAGTAATCTACTGATTAATAAATCACAAATGCTTGTATTTTGATTTTGTGACACTTTATTGAACAGTTCTAACTACATGTAACAACCTAGAGTTTCAGACTAGTGTGACTCAGAATTCTTCTGATTAATGATTAAGTGATACACCGGTTCTGTACCTTCAAAGGAACTATATATAAAAAGGAAAAGTAAAGTGCTGTTCTAGAAAATTTGATTGTTCGATGTTTTGTTTAATTGTACTTGTCGACTTAAACAAGTGTCCTTTTCATAATCATTCCTAAGCTTATTTTGCAAAGGGTGTGGACTTTTCATAAAAAAGTTCAGGGTCGAGGAGTCATAAAGATTATTTCTTCTGAAATTTATTACAATTTGAACTTATTTCTAGCTTCTATGCTCTCTTCATAAAGATTGATTTCTCTGAAGTTTATTACAATTTGAACTGATTTCTTGCTGCTTTGTTTTTCATTTTCAGCATAGAAGATACATATGAACGATATGGGCAATTCGAGGGAACAAAAAGAAATATGAATGACGAAGACCAAAGCCATAATGTAAAAATATCCATCCATATAGCCTTTTTCAATGCATATTTCTTTCAAGCGTAACTTTTGCAAGGTATGGAACCTGTGGCTGCCGTGCTACTATTATGTTACGGGATGAATGAGTCGTATGATTCTACACTTGTCAGCATTATGCTCAGTATTCTGTTTGAGCCATACATAATGTTCTGCCTGCATGCAATGAAGCGCGTAAACCAGTATATAGTCTATGTACAAGACTAGAAAAAGAGCTATGATGTAATTGTTTGGGTAAATGTAACTGACTCAGAGATATTTTGACCCAGAACCAGAACGAGACTTCTGATTTGCAGTCAAAGCTTAGGGCACTCGCTACCTGGTAACACAGAGTTAAGAGTTTTCACTATATTCTCCATGGTTCATTTTTCACTAATACGATGATTATGTAACAACATGCAGGTCCACCCAACACAAGGCTGACGAAACAGATGCCAGTGAACTAGAGAAACTGGAGAAACTCTTGACGAAGGCTTTAAGGGATACTAAAGCCAAAAAGGTACACTTGACAGAATTGTTTTCTGCCACCATTGCCCTTGATAAAGACCACTTCTGATTAAAGAAACTCTTGACGAAGGCTTTTCTGTGGCGTGAACCTCTTTCTTGAGTGGTCATATATCAACGCCATATTTTTCATATTTTGTTGACCTGATATTGCTATTATACTGTGCTGTTAATTTGTTAAGTTTAATCAGTAAGCATTGGTTAAAAATGCACATATGCGTCTAGATGACCTTTTTCTTAGTTCTTATGTATATATTTTGACCTATGGTAAATAATAATATCAGAACACATGGAGCCATATTTACTTTCATGAGACTAATTGTTAGGCAATTAAATAAAAAAAGGCTGGATGCACGAGTAGGGGAAACCTCTCAACACTAAGGCGGTCTGATGGCGATCGGCTATCGCCTGGGGTCCGCATCTCTCTATTGCTGATCTGCTTCCTCTCTGGGTGTTTCGGGAAGATTCAGGTGCTAGCTTCTTGGATCTGCTCCCGGTTTTATAGTTTTTTCAAGGTGAGTTCAGGTTTTCGATGGATTTTCATGATCTCAGATCGAAACCTGGCACCGGAGTTCAGGCAGCCATTTTCGCTCGGTTTGGATTGCCTGTTACTCCATCTCCGAATTCTGGCTCCCGGATTTTCTTGTTAGTCGTTTCCTTTGGCCGGTGCAAATTCAAGCTCACTTCTTCCTCAGTTGAGACTATTCTTCAAGCCACACTGGGTGGTATTGCAACGGATTTTCATGCAACTCAACTCTCTAAGAGGGTTTTCTGCTTTGAGGTGTCTTCCAAAGAAGTGGGTTTTCATATTGTGAATCTGCGATCATATGAATGTCCTCAATATAAATTGTTCTTTCATCTCTGGGGCCATGGTGGTCCGAATTGGCAAGCAGAATTTCGTCGTTATGGACAGAAAGAAAATAAGCAGTGGATTTATATTCAACAGAAGAAGGTTCCTCATCGTTCTTATGCTGAAGTTGCTAAAGCAGGCTCTTCCAATTTTCTTTCTGGTGCAAATCGTACAAGAATTGGCAGTGGTTTGCGACAGCATAATTCTCGGCATTGGAATTCTAAAAGGTCAGTTTTTGATCGTCTCTCTTTTCCTCAACGATCGGTTTTTTCTCGTTTGAATTTTTCAAATTTGAACTACAATTTTGAATCTGCGAAGAACAAGGAAATCTCTGCTGTCAACTCTGCTTCTAAGGCGCCGGATTTCCCGTGTATTGATTTGGATTTAAATTTGAAGCTGCCATCCCTGATTTTGGGGATGAGCTTTCTATTCCAGCCCAACAGCAAATTCAACACAGGGGGCCTGCGAATCTAGCCCAGCCCAATGGCTCGGTGCTAATCTGTGATCATTGTCTCAAGTCCGGACATCACAAATACTCTTGCTGGGCCCGAATCATTTGTCGGAATTGTAAAAGGGAAGGCCATATTGCACGGCAATGTCAATTTAAATTGGTGAATTCCGGTTTCAGGCCTTCTATTCCTATCAAGGATAATTTTGCTAAGTTCATCCATTGCAATAATTCCCATAATTGGTTTAAAGATATTATTCCTTTTTCGCCTGATTTGGAACCACCGGTGTTTCGGTCTTTTGGGGAAGTCCCGCTGACATTTTGGACTTGTCTTAGCAACACCGCGGCAACTGTTCACCTTGGCGGTTCGCCTCCCACAGAAGTTGGAGTTTTGGACGCTCCATTGGCGATCACTGCTCAGCCACCGTCTCTCTTCTAGAGAAAAGGATCTTCTGGTAATGGCGTTTGAAAGGTCTGATCCCATGCCCTTTATGCCTCTTGGTTTTCAACGAGTAGCGGTGCAAGGTTGTGAGCTAGCAGTGCGCGTTGTTGTGGGTCGTCCTCCGCTGCGAAATGAAGACCTAGCCATAGTGATGATCAACCAAATGCCAGTGGAACAAGTGGGCTTCTCGGTGATCAGGGATACTCTCATTGACTTCTTTGCGGTTCACATGCGTGCACCTGTTAGAGATGGCAACCATGTCACCTGGGTCAGGCTTGTGTTCGTTTTGCTTATGTCCAGGACACAAATAGTCTAGTGCACAATAGCCCTTTCTTCCATGGTGGCCTAGAATTTCATGTGTCAAAGCACAACCAAGGTAAGAATTGGAAGGCTCTAACTTTCAATTCTGAGTGCTGGCTTATGTTGCTTGGTTTTCCCATTGATTATTGGACCCATCCTTATGTGGAAAATGCGATCTCTTCATTTGGAAGACTTTTATCCTGGGAACAAGACTTCGAGCATCTATCTAGACTGCTGGTTCGAGTTAGAGTTGTGGATTTGGAGCATGCGCCAGAATTCATAATGATTACGGATGGTAGTGGCTTTCAAGGGCAGTCTTGGACAGTGCAGTGTGAGATTATTCAGCAGGATCTTTTGGGGGCCTTGTCTGCTAATGAAGACCCCTTTCCTTCAGCAGGAGGTGGTTTAGATCCTCCTTTTGACTTCTTTGGCTTTGAGCAGCAAGGGCCTCCTCCTTTTGATGGCAATGATGATGACCATGATGGAGATGATCCCCATCCTGAAGACAACAATGACTGGAAACCCTGGGTACATTTGGGCGACAATCCTGCTCCCATGGAGGTTAATGATGATGCTGTGTTAGCTTTGCCAGCGAATGCTCAGCCTCAAGGAGTTCAAGATGCTGATCAGCTTAGGAGCATTTCTGGTATCTCATCTGATTCATTCAACAATGTGCTGCAGCAGTTACCTGATCTCAATGTGTCAGTTATAGAAGCAGACAATGATATGGTACAGCCTCAAGATGCTGCTATTCCTGAGGATCCAAATAATGGACCTGCAGATCATAACAATGGACCTGCAGTTTATAACAATGGACCTGATGATATGCTTGTGGACAATAATAATTTACAGGTTGGGATGGTTTGGCTTCAGTATGATGTGGATTTCTCCTCAATCTTTGAGGCTTATACTTTTCCAAGTGTCTCTCACCCTTTGGTTGTCAGGCAGTTCTCAGAATCTGGAAAGCAAAATGCTGAAGGGGTGAGATTGTGGGCTCAGTTCTTTTCTCCAATGGGCTCTGATAATTTTATGAACATTCCTTCTGAATGGTCAGATTTCTTTACTATGTTGCTGCTGTCTTCACAGCGGTTTGAGTGGGCCAAGCAATTTCTTGGTTCTAAAGCTTGGGAAATACTGTCTCAGTCCTCCATTCATGGATTTATACCATTCAAGCTGCCCACAGCCTGTCCCAATGTTAGTCTCTTGCATTGTTCTGATCCTCCCTTAACACAGCCACAACTGCTTTTAGAGGAGGTGCCAGAGCAGTCTGAGGACTCCCAGCAATCTTTCCTTTGTCTTCTACATCTAGGACTGATAAGGGTAAGCAGAAGGTGCATTCACCCATTGTTGAGACTGAAGTTAGAAGAAGTCTCAGATTCAAGGAAAGAATAATGGTTTTCGAGCACATCACTGTGTAAACAAGCACTGCTTGGGTTGCTCTGCTTCTCCGACTCTTTCCAGTAAAGTGGTGAGAAGCCTAGGGACATCTTTCTGTAAGATGGCTTCTTTAGAGCTCACAGATGACTCTCTGTCCAGAAAAAGAAAGTCCAAAGTTCCTATTTCTCAGAAAAAGGACAAAGATAAAGATTCCTCAGCAAAGTCAGATAGTAGTGATGATGACAAAAAGCAGCCTAAAAAGAAATAGCTCTCTACGGAAGGCTGTTCTAGTTTGCCAACCCTTTTATCTGTTGATTATGGCTTATTACCAGATACTTATGACTGATATTTTGCTCATTTTTTGGCAGTATTGTTTGTGCATGATGGCTTGTTGGCTTTTGTTATGCTGGATTCCATGGTTCTTCGGAGTACCTTACTCACTTGGTGTAATTTTAATTATGGCTTGTATTAACTCTAAGTACATGCGCTATGGGGATGCAATTCATATTGACTTGTTGCTTCTGTGTTTCTATTATGTTGTGGGGCACTTGCTGAGTTTGTGCCTTTATGCTCTCTCTTTCCCTATGGTTTACTATGTCTAAACAACATAATAGAAGTAATGTAAGAACATTGAATATATTATGTTGGAATGTGCGGGGGATAAATTCTGATAAGAAATGGAATGCTATTCACAACAAAGTGGATGAGGGTTCGGCTGACATCTTTTGTCTCCAAGAAACAAAGAGGGAGCATCTTGATATTGTTTATATTCACAAATTTTGCAATTCTTAGTTTGACAGTTTTGAATACTTGCCATCTGTCGGGGCCTCGGGTGGGATTTTGGTAGTGTGAAAGAGTAGTAAATTTATGGGCATTTCCTCTCTCATAATGAATTCTCTATCACAATTGAATTCACCTCCTTATTCTCTGGGGCTCAAGTCACTCTCACGACAGTTTATGGCCCATGTCTACATGTTAGAAAATTGGCATTTCTTGAGTGGCTTCACAATTTTGAGGTTGATAATGATGTGGATTGGTTAGTCCTTGGGGATTTTAACCTTATTCGGTGTCAAAAAACAGATACAAGCCTGGTGGTAATGTAACAGAAATGATGATGTTCAATGCTGCAATTAGTCATCTTCGACTGATTGAACTCCCTTTGCAAGGCAAACGTTACACTTGGTCCAACAAGCAAGAGCATCCTCTCCACCTGTTATCCAGGTACAACAGTTAAAGTTCTCTCAAGGATACATCTGATCATGATCCTTGTCTCATTTCAGTCTCAACTGATATCCCTAAAGGAAAAGTTTTTCGGTTTGAAAATGATTGGATGGAAAGACAGGATTTCTATCAAGTTGTTCAGCATGAATGGCAGTTACCTGTCAATGCATCTGATAAAGCGAAGTTTCTGGTGGCTAAGTTCAAGAATTTAAGAAGAGTTCTCAGGTGCTGGCAGAAGCAATTGTCTAATCTCACTACTACTATAAATAATACCAAAGCAATCATCCTATTACTGGATATAATGGAGGAGTTTCGTGATCTCACCCTCTTGGAATGGAACTTCAGGGATATTTTACACACTCATCTTCAGTCTTTGCTTAAACAGCAAAACATCTATTAGAAGCAGCGTGGTGCAATCAAATGGGTAAAGCTTGGTGATGAAAATACTAAATTTTTTCATGCCGATGCTACCATCAAGCATAGGAGGAATCTTATTACCTCTTTGCAGTCTTCAGATGATATACATGTCTCCTCTCATGCTGAAAAAGCTCAAATACTTTGGGAGTCTTTTAAAGATCGATTGGGTAAGTCAGGGTTTACCTTAATGCACTTTGATCTGCCTGCTTTATTGCCGCTGGTTCCAAGTTTGAATGTTCTAGAAACACCTTTTTCTATAGAGAAAATTGACAACATTGTGGCTAATCTTCCCTCTGATAAATCACCTGACCCAGATGGTTTTAATACTGATTTTGTAAAGAAGTGTTGGCCACTTATTAGACACAATTTTTACGAGCTTTATCAAGCTTTCTATGACAACTCGGTTTGTACTCAAAGCATCAATAGTTCTTACATCACTTTGATCCCCAAGACTGATAACCTCACACTAGTTTCAGATTATCGGCCCATCTCTCTTTTGAATACCAGCATTAAGATCATTACTACGATTCTGGCTAACAGATTACATGGTGTTATCATGCAACTGATTCATCAGAATCAGTATGGTTTTATTAAAACCAGAACAATTCAAGATTGCCTTGTTTGGAGTTTTGAGTACATCCATGCCTGTCATAAATCAAGGAGAGAAATCATTATACTTAAACTGGATTTTGAAAAGGCCTTTGATAAGCTAGAACATAGAGTAATACTTGATGCATGACTCAGAAAGGGTTTGGATCCCGATGGCTGTCTTGGATCTCAAACATTTTGAGCTCAGCTGCTTCTTCTGTTTTGCTTAATGGTGTTCTAGGGAAAGTTTTTCATTGTAAAAGAGGTGTTAGACAGGGTGATCCCCTCTCCCCTCTGCTATTCGTTCTTGCTGCTGATCTTTGGCAGTCTATAATCAATAAGGTTAAAGATCTTGGTCTTTTGAGAATGCCTCTGAACATTTCTAGCAATGCTAACTTTCCCATTGTACAGTATGCTGATGACACTTTACTAATTATGGAAGCCTGCCCAAGACAATTATTCCTACTGAAAGCTCTCTTGAATTCTTATGCTGAATCAACAGGCCTCAGAGTAAATTTTAGTAAATCAGTTATGGTTCCTGTTAATGTTGATCCAAAGAGGCTTAGCCACCTGGTCAATACTTTTAATTGTAAGACTGGGGCTCTACCTTTCACTTACTTGGGCCTTCCTCTGGGGACAACTAAACAAGTATATTTGATTGTCTGTCCTTGGTTTAGAAGGTTGAAAGGAGGCTTGTTAGTTGTTCTATCTTCTTGTCAGCAGGTGGCAAACTACAGATGGTAAACTCAGTCTTATCAGCACTCCCAACCTATTATATGTGCACTCTCAAACTGCATGCTGGTGTTATTGAACAATGTGATAAGTATCGCAAGCATTGTCTCTGGCGTGGCTCAGATGTTACTTCTAAAAAGTCCCCACAGGTTGCATGGCACATGGTTACCAGACCAAAACTTGAAGGTGGGCTCGGGGTTATTAATCTGAGAGTGCAGAATGATGCTCTATTAATGAAAAATTTACGTAAGTTTTTCATGCGAGTAAATGTCCCTTGGGTTCATTTCTTATGGAATACATATTATTCTAATGGCTACCTTCCTGGTACACGAAAAAAGGGCTCATTTTGGTGGAAGAACATTTTGAAGCTGCTAGATAAGTTTAGGCCTCCTTTGGAACAAAGGAAATTTTCCTGTTTCCTGCGTTTTTCCTATGAAATTGAACTGATTTCTGTGAAATTCCTGTAAGATTCCTGTGAAAATCCTACGTTCCAAAGGAGGCCTTAAGGGTTTAGCTCAAGCTTTTGCTCAGGATAGATGTACTATCCTCTTCTGGAAGGACCTGTGGAATGATCAAATTCGATCTCTGTCTTACCCTGAACTATTCTCCTTCTCCAAACAAGAGGACATTTCAGTACAACAATTGCTGAATTTGCCATCCTTTTTGTCCCACTTTCATTTGCCCCTATCACAGTAAGCTTATAATGAGTTTGTGATTTTACAACAAATGATTCAGATCTTTCAACCTTCCACAGACAGGGATGTTTGGTCATTCATTTGAAGCAATTGTCAATATTCCTCTATAAAGGCATATAAGTATCTGATTGGACATATGCCGGTGCATCCAGTTTATAATTGGCTCTGAAATTTCTGTTGTTAGCTTAAGCACAAAGTTTTCTTCTGGTTAGTCATTAAAGACAGAGTTAACACTCGCAATATGTTAAGAAGGAATATGGGTCTAGATTCCTATGTCTGTGAATTATGCATTTTGCAATGTGAAGAAACTTTGCCTCATCTTTTCTTTCATTGCAACTTTGCTAAACTCTGCTGGGCTAGTATTAGAGTTACTATCAGTGGCAGACACGAACCCTTTAGGATGTTTAAATACATCAAGCAGCAACTATCAGTACCTTTTTTCTCTGGGTTTCTTTTTTGTTTTTCCCCTTCATTGCACCTTATTTATTTTTTAATATTTGATAATCAGTAGGGCCTTGCCCTCCTGTTCTTTCAAAAAAAATTGTTAGGCAATTTGAATTCCGGAATGAAAGGCAAAAGGCTGTCTTACATTCGATAGAATTGTTATCAGCAACATGCACCGTAAACCCCGTTAGAGCAGATTATACTGTCGAGGAAGGGGCATTTAAGTTGTGCGGGAACTGTCCCACTACAAGAAATCGGTTGATCTATGATAAATGAGATAGTTAATGTTAACAAATCTACTGGCTTGTATTTTAATTAGCTTCCATTGATGATGTTATATTTTGTACAATAGTGATCCTAATTAGCTTCAATTAATGTTTTCCAGGGTACAATTGCGATGACTAGTGAATTATGCATATCATTGGTAATCTAGACACACCTTAGGTCTCTTAAGAACTGGAACTCACCAAATGATTTGTTTGTACACCCTGAAACATGAAATTGACAGCAAAGGAAACGGTCATCAGATTAGAGATTGTCAGACCCACGCGCACACACCAAAAAAAGAATCACCTGAATCGTTCAGCATAACTTCTAACGGTAGTCAGTCGCATCTGTTTTGTTAGTTAAAACTTTGCTTTGATGTGGAAATGCAGACGCTGGCTAAAAATAATTCAGGATGTCCTGGCGCAAGTACAAGCAAAACAGAACAACGATGGACCTAGTTGACACTAGAACGGCATCGCCCTGTCTTCTGTGCAACGGGTGACACAAAACGAGGGCGCGAACCTGTTGCTACCACAACCACGAAGCAATCCAGATTTGTCGAGGAAGCTGCGGGCAAGGTGTACAAAAGGAAGGAAGTACCAATAACAAGATGCAGAAACGGTGCCGGTTCTTGCTGAGCCTGACTTCGGCTATGTTATTGTAACTTGAATTTCTTTTCCTCCTAGGAAGACTGCATGTCGACTGATCTTTAAACTGATTCTGTGTTTCTCAAGCTGCGATGTTTATGTGTTTGGATACGTCAATCTGCCGTGATCCTGGAGGAACTTTGCTGTCATGCTCTTATTCTGTCCTGTGATGTGGCAGCTCCCGAATTGCAGAAGCTTGGTGCTGTGGCTGGACTGGTTAGCACATCTATGCTGGAGCTGCGTAGCACTCAATTTTATCTGGAACTGGGAGGGTGATTTCCACAGCAAAAGAGGGCTTGCAATGTTAGATCCAGTTAAACTGCTGGTTTGAAATTCTGGCAGAAACTGGGTCAGCTCTATGGGTCTGTGAAGCAAATGCAATAGGCTTTCCTGTTATTTCTGCATGCTTCTATATAATCTTGTTATACATGGTTTCTGTGTTTGATTGTGGTGGCTTGGCGTGTGCATCAGGGCTGGCTGTTGACTTGGGTTAAATCGGTACTGCTCTGACACCTAACATCTTGAATAGTAGGTTCTCTGTCTTCTGGATGTGTACTATATTTTTTGACGGGCATGTTTTTATGATTCAGGGCGTCTCTACTCTGCTGAAGAAGTTCCAGTTCAGAGCATGCAGGCTGATGGCCTATCTAACTGTAAGTTCTATCACCTGGATGGTAAAATCTATCGCTCTAGTGGTCACGGTGATGCTGTCTGTATTTTATAATGCAAAACAAAAAGGAAACAGTAAACATGCCAAAAAGCACACATCATCTATCAGCTGAATGCTTTGCAGATAGATACAGAGAGGGAAAGAGCCTCACCGTCAGGACGATCGAATGAATCACTGACCTGAGGCAGAATTGCCAGCTCACCGTGCCGTGGCGATACCAGTTTCTTCATCCGACCTGCGTAGCCGTGGATCACCGGACTCGGAGAAAAACAGCGGCATCTATCGAGAACGGAGCGGCGGCCGTCGACGGCCTTCCTACGGAGGAACCGGTAGTCCAGGCCGCTGCCGGAATACGAACGGTTAGCAGCTCTCGCCGTCGGGCCCCCATATGGGTCTCGGCTGGCGGCAACAAGTATTCCAGCCGTCCAGCCGAAGGCGAACCATGCGTCCCCCAGACCGCCGGCGTAAGGACTCCTCGTAAAGCGGCGCGACACGTACGGCTGTGACGCGTCGAGATCGTTGGAGAGGCGTCCGGCGGCCGCAGGATGGAACCCATCAGCACCTCCGTGGCGCGACACATCACGACGTGCGCACCGCTTGAGGTTGAGGCGCGCCGCTCTCTCCGTCTTCGGTGGGCACGCAAGGGGTCGCCGTGTCCGTGCGCCATTGAGCGGTCGTCCGAGCTTTCTGGCGAGCGGGCGCCCGAGCTCGACGGGTGGCAAGCATGCTCCGGGCGCCACGCGGCCGCGTTGACACGTTGCGTGGTGGGCGAGCCCCTCACGTTCCCGCATCGCGTGCAGACTCGTTCGTCACCTCCGCGTTCGCAATGCATTTTTGGTCCCTCGCGCATCTTGGACTTGCTTGTGAATGAAGGATCAGAGTTGCTGCTTGCTGGTTTATGTTAAACGAAGTAGACTGTTGTGTCCGCTGATTCAGACATATCCATGGATCCATGACTTGCAAAGTTACACATCTAGTAATAACTCTATACTTGATTCATTTATGTTTGTTCTATAGTAATAAAGTTTTGCCTGTAAGCAAACAACACAGCTATGTTAGTATGAAAGTTTTTTTATATCTAATCTTTCCTCAAAAGATATGATAACATTCATCTCTTTGAAGACATACGATAAAATTGGAACGATAATAACATTCACATTTTGACCCTTTGAAGTATTTGTATGTTGTCCTATTTCATATCAGTTTGTGTTGCCAGATTGTTATTGTTGGGTTTATAAAACTTTGTGCCTATGACCTGGCCCACTCATAAGGCCCAACAGCTAAAACAGACGGCCCACGATAGAAGCTGGCAAGCAGCCCGCCACGACTCCCACGCACTCGACCCCCATATGACCATGAGGGTCAAAATGCATCGACCCTCCACTGCCTCAAGTCCGGCCGACTTTTTGGATTGGACACCACAGGCACTGCACGTCAAACCATGGAGAAAAACTGAACCTATCCAGCACCCGACAAATAGGAACGTAAAGCAGCCTAGAAGTCATTTGCACCGTACCTGAATGCGATAAAGCCACCCAATATGGCCGCATGGGATAGGCCACTCCCAATTACAATGACCTGTCACCTACGTAGCTGTTTGCCGCTGTTTGCCGAGGCAGTTCGAAGATGCTTCGGACCCCCCATTCCCCGTCAGTGGCCGATCATTTCGCTCCAATTCATGTAACCCAGGTCCGGTCTCTATACTAGGCTACAACAAGGTGCTCTCAAAACAGGTGAACAAGCATGCATTCACAGACACACAGTCACCCAATTGTTGTTGCTCGTGTGGAACTCTAACGACTTTGTAGCCACCCACGAACGAAGCCCCCTTGGACTAATATAGGCACCACCACTGGCGGAGCCTTGTACAGACCAGAGAGGGCTGCGGCCCCCTCCTTGCCCAGGAAAGTTTTGAAGATAACTAAATGTTTTAGCTTAAAAATTAGAGAAAATTGCCTTGCTATTTGTTCCATACTTGACCTCCAGACTCAGATTACTCAAATTTAAGTATTCTAGTGCACATGTAAACCTGTTAAATACATTTGTTCTATATAATTGCCTTGCTCGGCCCCTCCTAATATTTGTTGCTAGCTCCGCCACTAGGCACCACTGCTAGACATAGGGTACTATACCTCGCAGCGGCTTAAACCAGAATAAATCTCTTAAGTCTCTTGGTAGATTAGCCACATAAATAACAAGAATATACCTCGTCGTCCCCTCGCTATTACAAATTTAACTGTGTTAGTGGTAAAATACATCGTCAGTTATGGTAATGTCAACATATGCACTTGCAATTGCTTTTAAGTTATTCTGTGCACATTGTTTTGAGTCCCTAGTACATGACAAGGTTCACAAAACCGTTCAAAACGAGCCGATTTTTGTAGTTTTCAGTGAAACCAGTTCGGTCCGGTTTTACTTAGACGACCTATTTTCGTTTTAAAAATTTTAGAAAAATTGAAAATTTGAAGAAAAAAAATGGAAATATCAAAAACCGGTAAACCGGGTCGATAAACCAGTAAAACCGAGGGGTAAATCGGTGAAACGAGTGGGTTTCGAATTTTGAACTGGAAACCGAAAAAACCGGTTGATAAACCGGTGAAACCGTTCGATAAACCGAAAAATCAACCGGTTTTCAATCAAATTTCGTTCGCATTTTAATTTTTCGATTTGAAATAGTTTTCAACCGATTATCGTGGTTTTCGTTAAACCAGTCCTAGCCTGTTTTACCGGTTCAAACGATAACAAAAACCTTGGTACATGATCGACATTTTTTAGTATGTGTTTCTGAAATTTGTCAGGTTCGAAGCTTCATATTAGATTTCTGGTTCAGTTAGTCTCATCCAATGAACTATATGTTTTGGCATAAATTAATATGTGAGATAATATTTGTACATTAAAAAAAGATAGGAGTAAATTCATCACACTGTCTCACATTTTACTGTCGCTATGCTAAGTGATTTTTCCCCTCCACTTCAGGGACCCGGATCCATGTCACGGACCCTCGAATATTCATGAGCCACATACGTCGTACAACAACAGGACGCGGACCATTTCATAGCACCATCTTAATTAATTTTCATGTTCTAGGATAGTGATGATTCAGTTAATAAGAGAGTATGAATGCACTTGGCATTGGCGGACGACCAAGACAGCCACCATGGCAGGCTTTGTCCTCCATGAACATTGAACAACTAATGTCCAAAAAATAAATTAAATAACCTCCTTCCTAACGACTAATGAGAGAGAGAGAGAGGAGAGAGAGACAGATAGATGAACAGAATAATGGCCGCGAGACAGTGTAGCTTAAGATTCGCAAGATTCCGCTTAGATTTAAGCGATGGCTGTAGGGCTCTTAGGAGATCCATCATACGCAGGGCATCTGCTCCTGCACGGCTGTCTCCCTACCAAGGTAGCGCGAATATTGGCGCCCTGTCTCTCTAAAACTCTCTCTCTCCCCCCTTGTCTTTTGAGAGAAGCCACACCGTTCTAAATACTACATCGTGGAACTCTATTGGCTTAATTATTTAACCGTTTCTTTAACACCGGGACGAGTCATCCTGCCTAGCTAGAATGGCGCCTAGATCATGGCAAAGCAGGGTCGCATGTGAACCAACTGTAGCTGCTACTCCATCGCTCACCTCTGCGCTTATTATAGAGTCCATCTAACCATCTATCTTAGTGTTCCGAAGTTACTGCGTAATGCGTGCCTCAACAGTTTGCTTACTTCTTTATGAGATGTGTCAGTGAAGCCTGTCGGTATCTTTTCTTCTCGATGAACGAGAGAGAGAGAGAGAGAGAGAGAGAGAGAGAGAGAGAGAGAGAGAGAGATTTGGGCGCCATGGGAGACAGGACAGTGATGCATGCGGCTCTAGGCATCAGGTGCAGCAGGCAGGGCTGCAGCTTGGACTTTTGTTCAGAAATCAAGGGCATCTCATTTGCTGTGCGTTCAGATTAACACTTTGTTTGATCAGTAAATCATAGGATTATGATTATCTTTACGTGTGGGAGTCTGGAGTACTGCTGCTCGATGCCGATCTTCTGCAGTACTCGTACGTTAGTTTCTGAAATCTGAACGTCTCTACAACAAACAATTCATCAATACTGCTAGCTTTTTCGATCGAGAGCACGCTCCTTGGTGAGAAACGATCATTTAGCAATGTCATGTTTTCAGTTAATTGTCAGATGAACCTGATTGCACTAACCAACAAACAACAAACTCTATCGCTCTCCAAAATAAAGAGGCTCTCCTGTTTCAGTGTCAAACAGAACAGAATATTAGGGTGGGGGGACAGAAGACACGGGTCCACAGGCAGAAGCCACAGTGCATAATTCTTTGCCCCTCGAACCACTGAACCATGGGCCCTAAGTGCCCGCAAATAATTGGACCAAAGTAATTAGTTATAGATGTTTTTCTGCTGATTCCTTCGCCGAGTGACTGACTGATCTGTACTAGTGCTTCCTTGGAGGGAGGATCATGCATGTGTGCCTTTTGCTTTTGCTTTTCTGTCATCCACAGATTAAAAACCATTCCAAATTTGTTTCCTTTCCGTGAAAGTAGCGGGGTCAAAAAAGAAAGCGAGGTCCAAAGTTTGGTGGTATATATTATACGCACCGCAATTTTGATTAATTGACAAATAGAACTGGAAACTTGGCCAAAGGACAAACAAAAGGGTACACTTTCAAGTAGTAGCAGTGTTCAAAGAAGGCCATCAAGCATGCGTGTCACACTGCATGCTAAGTCTAGCTAGGAGTGTATAGATCATATCTTTGGCACGAAGCGACTCTGAAGATCATTTGAAGTAGCACTAGTTGCCAATTCGTCGTTACTTTGGTGTACTTTTGGTTGGTATTTGGCCAGACAAATTGTAGCCAAATTAAGGGCGTAGTACTAGTGTTTGCTATCTTTAATATGCGCGTCCTCTAACCTTACCAGTATATAATTGTTTAGGGCTGGTGATCGAGTCCTAATGTGCCATGTGTGCTAGCTGCCTTGCTTAGGTTGGTGAAGTGAATAATTAGTGATCGATCTCTCTCGATAGTTATAAGATATGGTCCCCTACACACGGAGAGGATGATACAAAAAGTGGATAGATATAGCTTTGCCTTCATCGCACACTTTAGCCAGTACTGCCACTTTTGTGGGAAAAAACTTGCTACTAGTTAACTTTCTCGTCTTCCGAAAAAAACTTGGACGCATTCCACAGTTCCACGACGATCGCCCATCCGCTCTACCTTTGGAAAATGGTTCGGAGATTGCAGCATCCACGCTCCCCAAGCACGTGTATAATTTTCAAACCAAAGCTGGCCTCATGCATGCAGGAGCTACTGCAACTTGCAGATCTTGCGGATCATCGGAAAGGACGACAAGATGATCAGCAGCAGTAGACCAGTATTAGTAGATCTTATATAAGATCCACTAATCACAGAATATGCCACTTAATTACTTGGTCTGTCAGCAGAACAAGATGTGTGAGGGCAGCATGAGAGCGACCTCACAAAGCCATGCACTTCCGGTGAAGGAAAATGCGTGCTTCCCATTAGTAACAACTTTGTGACCGAATTTCGCGTAGGGAGAAATGGTTAGGAAGAAACATTTTCCCGGCAAAAAGTGTTTAACTGTGGGTATATTATAGCCGTAGTGTCACCGAACAGTGGATACCCTCCAAAACCTACTTGCAGTTCTGCTCTTGAAGCACTTCTGGTCACGACTGCTTCTGGTTGAATCCGGTTGGAGAGCCTACCACGTCGCAGAGAACTGTAGACCGATGCGCGAACTTGTTGCTTGCCGCCTCCCACGTCGCCGCCGTGCCGGCGGCCGTTGACGCGCGCATGCGCTCCTTGTGCTCGCCTTGTGCTCGCCTTGCGCACGCAGACGACACATATGCATGCAGATCGCCGAAGCTAGCAAGCTCGCACATCAGTGCGCCCGGGGAGGATCGACAGGCGGAACCGATGCTCTGCCCCGCTGCCGCCGCTGATCCCGGCACCACTCGCGCCCAAATGGCCGATCGATCGATCGATGCGTCCCTCCGCCTTTATTCCTCGCCGCGCGCGCTGCACCACCGGGCGGCGGCGCTTTCGCCACGGGATTCCGTTCCGCCGGGGCCGGGCTCTGTCTGTCTCCGGGGGCGTAGTAGTACGACTGGTCGCGCTGCATGGATGGGACGAACGGCCTGGCGTAGGGACCGACGGATCGATGGATACGGTGCTCGTGCTTCGCTTTCGCTCGGCGGCATCAAGATATCTAATCTCGTCACTGTGGCTGCTGCTGACCCAGTTCGGGAATCGCGCTAGCTCGCGTTGCTGCATGGCAGTGGCATGGCGCGGCAAGGAATCGCCGAGGGCACCGAGGGCCACGCGATCTTGTCCAGGATTTGGTTTGGATTCTCCGTTGTATCTGTGGTCGATGATCGATCTCCGTGGACCTTGGTGTCATGTGTGGCTCGATCTACTGGCTGCAGAACGCTGCCGCCCTCGCCGAGCCCGGGAAACCGGTGGACGCGACGCCGGCCGTGTTCCGTTGTTTTTTGGCAGAGGCGATGCATGCACGAGGAACTAAAACTGGCCTATATTTTTTCTTATTATTTCGGTGGCAGAGACGTTCGCCTCGATCGATCTCGGCATTACCCGCCGCGGCAACCCAGAGCTGCAGGAAAGCCGGCCGGCACCTCGCCGTCGCGCCATGCCCGCGCTTTAAGTAAAGAGCAAAGGACCACACTGGATCGGATTAGGCTGTCTCGGCTTTCCCTAACTGCGGGATTACGCTCATAATTTGATACTCCTACTATTTTACTTATAGGGTTAGCTTCATCTGCAAGACGATTTAATCATTCTACTGACAGATCAGACTTATGTTGTGCCATGTGTATACAGTGTAGTGGTCCCGTCTTCTGCCACGTCGGATTTGTGAGATAGTGACAGTTATTTGGCAGAAATCTGTCTCTCAAAAAAACTTACTCCACAAATTGTGTTTGACCATAGCATGTGTCGTCCCTACTTTCCCTAAATATACCTTAAATTGTACGTTAAACCCTCCGTGTCTAACATTGTTGGGAGGCATGAAAATAATATATGAAGAGGAATTGCCATCTAATCATTGTCCAACACTCCCTCCATCCTAAAATAAATGTTATTTTTAACTTTTGAACATCACATATGACCTTTCATCTTATTAAAAAAATGTATACAAATACAAAACAAACAAGTCTTGCTCAGTGTCTTTTTAATAATAAAACAATTCACAACAAAATAAATGATATTTTTATAAAATTTTGAATAAGATGAATAATTAAACATAATTTTAAAAGTAAAAAAATAATACTTATTTTAGGATGGAGGAAGTAACTTTTTTTGCCAAGCTAGTAGTATTAACTGAAGCAGGGATTTTATTACTAATCTCCTGTCAACGAGAGGGAGAGCATCATATGAAGTGTGAATGTAGAATCCAGGAACCGTAGAATAATTCAAAAATAAACAAATTTTTATTCCGATAGTAATAATTCAAAAAAATGTAGAGACTATGTAGTCCACATAGGTCCACGAGCAATCTCATCACAAGGAAAAGATTTGAAGAAATACCACGAGGAACCTTCTGCGTGTGGAGTCACTGTGGATGCGTCACCTGCAACGTGGCACGTCCACGTGCCCAGCCAACACAGCCCTTGGCTTCTTCAGGCAGCTCACTCCTGTCACTGACACCTATAAAACCGCCCTGCCCCCTGCAACCACCTTCGCCGAACGCGCAAAGCTCCATTAGAAAAACCGAGCACTGAGAAGTGAGATCTATCGTTCGAACGCAAGCAACCTCACTATTTAATGGCCGCTCCCGCCTCCCTCCCTCACCGCACCACAACCACCGCGCCTAAGTCGTCGTCTCCGCCGCCCAAGCCTCCAAACCGCGCGGCCACCATGCTCGAGCCGCTCTACACTGACGCCGCCGCGGCCTCCAGCGTCAGCTCGGCGAGCAGTAGCAGCAGCAGCAGTAGCGCCGGCAGCGGTGTGGCGGACCGCTCTTCGACGTCCTCGCTGGACTCGTCAACGGCCGCGACGCCCTCGTCCTCCCCACCACGGCCGCACCGCGCGAGCGACGTGGCCTGGGCGCCCATCCGTGGCCGGGCCGCCGCGGCGCCGCTGGGCCCGCGGGACTTCACGCTCATCCGCCGTGTTGGAGCGGGGGACATCGGCACCGTCTACCTCTGCCACCTCGAGAGCAAGGCCGAGGAGGGGGTGTCGGCTTGCGACTACGCCATGAAGGTGGTGGACCGGCGCGCGCTGGCCAAGAAGGGCAAACTGTGCCGCGCGGCCGCCGAGAAACGGGTCTTGCGGCGGCTCGACCACCCGTTCCTGCCCACCATGTTCGCCGACTTCGACGCCGGCCAGGACTACTCGTGCATCGTGATGGAGTTCTGCCCCGGCGGCGACCTCCACTCCCTCCGCCACCGCATGTCGGGCCGCCGCTTCCCGCTCGACTCGGCGAGGTTCTACGCCGCCGAGGTGCTCCTCGCGCTCGAGTACCTGCACATGATGGGCATCGTGTACCGTGACCTCAAGCCGGAGAACGTGCTCATACGGGGCGACGGCCACATCATGCTCACGGACTTCGACCTGTCGCTCGAGTCCACAGCGTCGCCGGCGCTCGAGGACGCGAGGAATGGAGCCGGAGCTGACGGGAACGACAACGAGGCGGCGGTTCCACCGCCGACCTGTCTCCCCATCCCGGAGCTGCAGCTCCTTCGTCTAAAGAGGTGGAAGCGCCGCGCGGCGCCACGGCCGCGGTTCGTTGCCGAGCCGGTGGACGCGCGGTCGAGCTCCTTCGTAGGCACGCACGAGTACGTGGCGCCCGAGGTGGCGCGCGGCGGCGGGCACGGCGCGGCCGTGGACTGGTGGGCCTACGGCGTGTTCCTCTACGAGCTGATCTACGGGCGCACCCCGTTCGTGGGCGACACCAACGAGTCCACGCTCCGCAACATCGTGCGACGCCCACTCGAGTTCCCGTCAACAGCGCACGTCAAAGGCGGCGACGCCGCGGCGCGGGACCTCATCTCCCGGCTCCTGGACAAGGACCCCTGCTCCAGGCTCGGGTCCAAGCGCGGCGCAGCCGACGTGAAGGCGCACAGCTTCTTCAAGGGCCTCAACTTCGCGCTGCTCCGATCGTCCACCCCGCCCGTGGTGCCGCCGCCTGCGGCCCCGCACCGGTGTGACAAGGCGGCCGACGTGCAGCAGCTGTTCGATCACTTCTGAGTCTCTGACGTCCTCCGTTCAGCAAGGAATTTTGCTGCTAATCAAAGTCAAGACACGGAGTACTAACCAGCTGAGCTAGCTAGATTCCTGTGTTGACTAGAGAATTACTACTCTACTAGCTGTTCATTCCATTAGCACTGCTGTACAACGCTGTTAATTACTCGTACTAATTATCATTAATTATTTTTATCAGCACAACACAGTTTCATATATACATATACTTCTTATATAAGCTTATTACTCGTACTAATTATCATTAATTATTTTTATCAGCATAACACAGTTTCATATATTCATATACTTCTTATATAAGCTCATGTCGGCATGATACCATCTGACGAGATGACTGAGCTGGACTTTACAGTATCGAGGAATGTGTAACTAGCTGGCGCTAATTAAGCGCATCTTACCGCCCGTTAATGGCTTTCTTTTATCGAAAAAATAGACAATGCAGCTATGCGCTGGTGTTCTTGTACCCTCAATCCAATTAACAAGGACTGGCCGGCGCCATGGCGTGGAGCATGCTCGCTGGGTTTGTCTGGTTACCTACTGGCGGTTCAGTAACTTGGAGGCGATTAGGGTTCGCCAGAGTTGATTACATAATGACGGGGATCCAGCCATCCCAGCCCCAGCTGAGCTGTCACAGAGATGCAGGCGTCTGCGGCTTGTCCATGGCCATGATCCACACCGCGTGGACTGTTTCTTTTGATCGGCAGTTGTGTTCGTTATTGAACCAGCAATTGGGATACGTGGGGACAGGGGAGATGAAGAAGAAATTATTCAGAACCAGTCTACCAGAACAGCTGATATCAAGTTCTTCAGAGTGTTAAAAAAAAACTCTTTGATGACCAATTATATGTTCAGATCATCGGATGGTCACTGCTCCGCACTGAACACAAACACATGGTTTCTACAAGCAAACTCAACCGTAGATTTTCAGAGCGATCGAGGATGTCAGTTGTTAATGCAAGAGAACATCACCATGGCATTAATCATGATTTCTTCCCTTCCAAATGCATATTCATATGTTTTTGTCGATGTCTCAATTTTCGTCTCCTGAGCAGGCGTAGGTCGAAACCAAGATTTATCGATGAGGTTCGTGGGCCGTGGCTCAAATACGAACGTTTATCTGCGAAACGGCTACTCATGACCTCACGACGCACGACGCGACATTTGAAGCACGGTTGCTTACCAGAGAGTTAACACCAATTAAAGAACCGTTATGTTTAATAGTCACACTTCTGTAATTAAGAATAGACGTTACCAGCATTATAACGTGGTTAATTGGCATTACCACGAGAGAACTGTCCCTTCCTATATAACCTGCTCAACAAGACATCTGTTTTCAGAGCAAGAATACACACACTCACTGGACGTAGGGTTATTATCCTCCGGAAGACTCGAACCAATTTAAATTCTTTGTGTCAGTCCTCTTTGTGATTAGCTTCACGATACTCACATACTCAACCCTAATTTATAATATCTGTCGACTCTGAACTTGTATTTTAGACGTCAACAATTTTGATCCCTGCTATTTTGATCATTAGCTTTTGATGTCAGTGATATTTTCTCGGTGGTTGGATTACACGGGTGTTTTACGTACTCGTGTGGTTAGATTCATTAGCATATAAACTTTAAGAGCCAACTTTAAACATAAAGGACAACACAGAATACTAAAATGATTATGTGCCACATTTCATATCCATTACGCTAGCATACTCTCACTTTAGGTCTATGAATTAGATCCTTCAGTATTATTGAAAACACTCATTGAACAGGCATGTGGGACTACGTACTGAAATGTATGAAAAATCAACAGATCGATGAGGAACAATATACTTCATCAACCAAATGGCCTCTTAGGAGCCTCTCTTTTCTTCTGAGAAAAAATAGCCTCGCCTTTAGAGAAGGATAAGAAGCAGGAAACATCACAGCTCACAGACAACAACCTTTTTCTCCGATCACCCGCCATGGATGTGACAGAGGATTGGAGTTTAAAAGAGCGCCTATGAAATGATATCCGTAAGGGAAGACGTCCAGATGGGATCGACTATAAATTTAAAATTCACAAAAGAAATACCGCGGTGCAAGCTAAGGATGCAATGCCATAAGAAAGATGGCGGGAGAGGTGCTTCTATAAATTAGTCCTAACTAAAATTTTGGAGGCATGGCATCGTATCTGTGCTCTCTTGCACCACAGCAAACATTGTTCTCAAACCTGTAAAAACATCTAAAATATGAAATTTAACGAGATGATGAACTAACAATTAATGCTATCTGAACCGACCTTAAAGGTATATCAGGAACACTGGAAGGTAGTACTACCCATAGCACAAGTTGCATTTCCTTTAATCCCCCAACTATAACCTGTTCCCAATACAAATATTCTCCATTCACAAAGATATTGCAAGAAAAAAAAAAAGAATAAACATCTCGAGTACACCTTTTAAAAAATTCTCCACTCCGAAAAGAAGCACCATGCATGCATGGTCTTACTCCAGGAGCGAGGAATCTGCACCCAACAGAAAGCTCTCCCTTGAATGAAACAGACATTCTTCTTACGGGACAGAGTACCCATGCCTAGCGGCAACATCCCTGAACTTCTTCCTCCTTGTGATGAGGGGGAACATGGGCTCGCTGATGGGCACTCGTGTCGTACCCATGAACGAACCGATCCCAGCACCAATCACTGCGTGGCGGTTCGTCAATCCTGTGCGCGGCGGAACAGTGCGTGGCGTGCTGCAGATCCAAGGGATTTTGGCGCCGTGCATGCAATGCAAGGGGCAAGATCTACGCGGACCGGTGGGGCCTGTCATCTGCTGTAGCTAGTGAACAAGGTGGCTGTCACGTGGTGCATGCGAGGCATGGAGCTGGAGCTGCTGCTGGAGCTTCAGCTAGTTTTTTTTCTAAATCCTGTAATTTTTTATGAATTAATTTGATTTCTATAGAACTTCTTTGTGATTTATGTAAAAATTATGCGTTGCAAAGGAGCCCTCGATCTTCTTCACATTAGATGGGTATGGATCGACGTCGGGCATCGTCCATGGCGTCGCGATCTGTGCGTGCTTCTACAACTTAGATAGAATAGGGTGGTCATTCACCACAGTCCACGGGCGACGTCCCGGCGGATAGATCGGGTGTCGCTCTGCCAGCCTCGCGCAGGAGAGAGAAAGAGCCCACCGGGTCACCAGGCCACTCATGGCGCCGGCAGCTTTTCTCGGCTGGTGGTCGCGACCACGTTGCTTGCCGGACGGCGAGATCGATGGAGCCTACCAGCAGCGCCTTCCTCGCACGCGCCGTGTCGACCTGTACATGCATGTTCGGCCGCTCCCGCTTGCCCTCAGGAGTCACGAGCAACCAAACGCCCTTCAATGCGTTTG
>BCLH01000536.1:141336-157706 GCA_001602315.1 Zoysia pacifica | reverse complement strand
AACTAAGAATTTTTCTCTCCTCTAAGTTCAATATGAAAGATCTCGATAAAACTACTTATGTTTTGAGAATTAAGATTCTCCGAGATAGATCCAAAGAAAATAAAAATTGGGGTTATCCCAAACGGCATATATTGAAAAGTTACTCACGAAGTACTATATGCATAAATGTTCAGCCTCACCCACTCCTATTGTCAAGGGCGATAGCTTTGGAGCATTTCAATATCCAAAGAAACATTATGAATCTACGCAGATAAATTTAAATCCCTTATGTTATGAATTGAGTGCACTCGCCCTGACATGACATTCATTAATGGGATGCTTGGTAGATAACAATATAATGCAGTTTGGATCACTGATAAGCCTCTAATAAAGACCTGTGATACTTGCAAGTCATCAAAGTTAATATGCCCATATAAGAGAAATCTAATAACTTAAGTGGTTTGCTATTCAGATAAAGTTTTCACGAGATGTGTTGATGTTAAGAAATCCACATAATGTTATTTCATACTCACAAAGAGAGCTATACTGTGGAATGGCTCAAAACAAAATCTTACAGTATCGTCGATAATGCAGAATAAATCTCGTGTCATGTTTTGAGACAGTGGGGCAGGTTGGGAATTATAAAGTGGTTGATGCCAATTTTAAACCAATTAACATATACTGCAATGATCAATCAGCATTATTCTATGTAAGTAACAACAAGTCAAGTGTTACTACCAAACACATTGATATCGCGTACCATGTTGTGAATAATAGAATCTAGGATCTGACATTAAGACTTATCACCCAATATGTAATAATGTAATAATCGCAGATCTGCTCATAAAAAGGCTTATCACCCAATGTGTTGAAAGATCATATTGCCGACATACATTGGTGGAATTGCATTTGATCCTAGAATTAGGGGGTATTTAAAAGCACCCTCTCCCCATATAATATGAAGGATTCACTTTGAGATCGAACAGGAACCACAGTCAATTAGTTCTGTAGTACTTAATTGACTACAGTAATTTATTTATTTGGTGTACTGTCTATCGAAGAAGTGAATTCATAAGCTTTGACTAAAGTTTAAGGAATAAGTTTTTGGAGCTCTTAAGTTAAAGAAGTTCATTTGATATGAGGTGGCATACTATAGTAACTAGGTTCAACAGTATGGTTAATTCATCGTTGTAATCCTTTTATCTTAGTATATCATTTTATTGAAAAGTGGACTTATTATAAGTTTAGCATGATGATCAAGGGGGAGAATGTTGGTGTGAACACGGTGATCACCATGCAATTAATGATGAAATGTCAAATTTAATTTTAACAATGTATTAATAGTGAGCCGTAAATTTTGACTGATGAAGAATTCATTTGAAACTTTGATTGGAAGTCTCAAGAATTCACCGGAGGGTGTACACCCTAGTGGCAGTGTCTATAAAAAGGAGGGGGTGCCCATTATTGCAAGGATGATGAAAAAACCACAACCTAAGGCCTTGCCCAATAGAGCTCAATCACTCATGGCGCTGCAGCTCTAAGGTATGTGAAACAATTCTATTTCTTATTGTGGTTCTCTTCTTAGGCTAAATGATCCTTCATATCTAACAATCTGATCCATCCTCTTGATCTAACAGCTTACGAAAATGAGGTTCCGACACCAATCGGTTTGCCCCTAATATTTCGAACTTCTTTTAAGAATTAAGCTAAAGCCGGAAGGTTATGTTCATGACAACTGTCTGAAGATTGAATGTGACCTCACTGTCATTAATAATGATAAGTTGTGTTATATCAGCATGAAATCTGAAATTGAGGGGCCGCCATGCGACATTCCAGGTCAGGAGCTGCCGGAGGAAGGCGACGAACAGCTCCCTGCGACTTGCGCTGCAAGCCTCAACATGGGTTGGGCTTCCGCGGGGGCTTGGGCCATCAGCGCTGCTGGACACAGGTACAAGATTATTTAAAAAGGACGGTAAAATCTCACTACAAGAAAATTAAGCTTTAGTGACCAAGAAATTTGATTACTATAAATTAACAAATAGTGATCAAGATTTAGTTTTTATTGTGGACAAACATTTTTTAGTGACCAAGTGTATGATCATTGGTTGCTAAATATATATTTAGTTAATTCATTAGTTGCTATATAATTTTAGTGATCAACATATATAATTTGTTGGTCACCATAGACATATAGTGACAAGGTTTTAGTGACCAAAGTGCGATCAAGGTTTTTGGTGACAAATAGCTATAATGAATAGTATTACACATAAAGTGATCAAATACCTTGGTGACTAGAAAATATTTTTTTTTAGTGTCTTCCCTGGTAACTAATAAGACACACCCTACTATTCGTATATATCCAACCTCAAATCACAATAAGAAATGCATGTTTACCTGTGGACTAATTATATGGTAAGTACTTACCCCATTATAGTTCCAAAGACCAAAGGGTAAAAAAGCATTTGCTTTTGCACCATGCATGTATAGCTCACAAGATCATATACAGTACCATGGACTGTCAATAAGCTCATTATAATTACCCTTTAGAGAACTTACCTAGGTCACTGCAGCACTTCATTACAGTAAAAAATTACATACAAATACACATACAGATGTAGAATACATGGTTGTAAAATACTTACCGATCTAATAGAACATTATTTTATGCTCATGCATCCGGTCCTTCCTGCAACTGTTGAGCTCTTTGATTATCTCATCACCCTAAAATCATCGCATCCCGCAATAAGATGTCCCTCTTCATATGTTGAGGCAAATAGAATAAACTCCAAAAACTTGAACTTCCCCTTTTAAGTTATAGTATGGTGACATTGGTTGCTAATTCAGCCAAGCTTGTGGCATTGTAAAGGAACAACACAAACCGAAACTGACAGAAACATACCTGGGCATCTATAAAAATATTTGCACAGATTTCCAATAGTGGAACCAGACCATAGTTATACAAAACTCCGTCTTGCAGCAGAAGGATTGGAGGACAAATCCAAAGCGTAAATGGGAAAAAAGAATGGTGCTAGAAACTTTCTTCATATTTTATACATATTTATTTGTCTCCTCGTTGGAATGGCACTGTAAACAGTGACCATAAATAATACTCCCTCCATTTTAAATTAGATGACATTGTAGGGGCTAAAATTTTTTCGCAATAGATGACGTTCTCACGAATCGAAGCAGCTGTGCACCTCGTTTACACTGTAGGCAGGATCTTTTGCATCCATCGTTCTTCTCTTTCTCCTTTCCAATCACTTAGCTAGACACCGCAGCAGGGAGTAGCGGAGCACCGCATCCTCACCGATGAGTGTCTGGCGCTGCATCGATGGACCGGTCTCCCTCTCCTTGGTATGTGTGTTGAGCTTAAAACGACATCTAAACTGAAATGGAGGTAGTATTCATTTATCAGCTGTGCAGTATATACGGCCCTGTAATTCCTAAGATAATTTCAGGTGCCCTGTAATGCTTCGCAAGTTATGTTCTTGATTATCGAAGGCGGTAAATCTATCAGCTTTATGGCACTGGACTTTGGCAAGAACTTGAGATGCATCTTATCTGGTCAATTCTTCTGTACAACCAAAAGAGAACCTACTTGCAGGATACCAATATGATCACTATGAAATTGGCACGGATTAGATATCTTGGAATAATTTAAGAATACTTGATTATTCACATTGTACTTTTTTTTGCAAACATGCTATCGATTCTTAGCAGACCATGGAACATGCTAGATACAAAAGAATCAAGACGCAGGCCAAGTATTTCCATAAAAATAATGCTAGAAATGAAAGAAATGTTCCACGCTATTAGTGTACCCTAGGCCCCAATCTTCTTTTTCTTCAGTGCACGCTCCAGAATAAAATTTCAATTGATGCCAATACTGAAGAAGAAACTGGTCCAGCGGGTCAGCAAGGGAGATGAGAAGCTGGGAGGAGGCTGTAGAGGCAGGGAGGTGGGGCCGGCGGCGACCTGAGGGAGGACGTGAGGCAGGGAGGAGGCGGTGGGCGGCGACGACTTGAGGGAGGCGGCGAGGCAGGGAGGAGGCTGGGGTGGCGGCGCCCTGAGATGGAAGCATGGGGCCCCGGCGCCCTAAGAGAGGAGGTGAGAAGCGGCGGTGCCCTGAGGGAGGAGGCGGGGATCAACTCTAAACCGTCAATCAGTAAATGAACGGTCGGAAAAAACTGGCCAATCAAGTGCGGAGAAACCACACGCGGTTTAGTAATAGTAGATTGGAGCACCTGATCTAGTGTCAATTCTCCGGATACTCCGAGATGGGAAAGAAGACATTTATATTTGCCGGCAACTGCTGCGTGGCAGGACTGGATCCCATCACTCACCACGGCATTCAGTGTAACAGGTTCAGAGTTCAACTACAATCACGTGTCACACACGGTGACTCTGGCCTGTAAGCACGAGGTGACATTGCACGTTGCTGCTGTAGATAAACCTCCAGCTACAGGCAGTACAACTCATTGCTCAACAGGCTCACGGACCAGCCCAGACTTGTGTCCCTCTATGTAACAGTCTAAGCCCAAATACGTCCCATGCACAAATACACACTGCATGTGTCATATCTGCACAATAACTCGCTTACGCTTTCTTTATTGCTTCATGTAAAAGGATTAATTCGAAGTTACTATGCTTTAGGTCATTGGCTATTTAAGTTGGTATGTCCCTCTTTGAACTTGCAAAGTGAAACTATTTCTTGTGGTATACCCCAAACCAACGAGCCAAATAAATTGGGCTTTTTCCTGACCTCACAACACTCCCACCCTCAAAGGACTCGATGTCCTCATCGAGGCAACTCACCCACTAAGGACAGATGAACAGGATCGATCCTCTCTGACTAGGTTCGTACATCAGTGTCAGCATACGTATCATGCCGTGGCCACATACAGCCATGCACCATGCACACCGTATCTACACTCCTAATCCATACGCGTCCGTGACACAGCGAAGATCGGATCTGATACCATCTGTAACAGTCCAGATCCAAATACAACTCATGCACATGCACACGCTGCGTGGGCTACACCTAGACAGCAACTCGCTTACACTTTCATCCTCGCTTTACGTAAAAGGATTAATTCAGAGTTACTATGCTTTAGATCACTAGCTATAAGTTGATCTATCTCTCTTTGAACTAGCTTGGTGAGACTATTTTTTTTGTATACCTCAAACCAACAAATCATAGGAGTTAGGCCTTTTTCTATGGATCTCACATGCTACATTTCAAGACCCTGGTGTTTAGGTGTCTTCTAGGACATGATATGTGCAAAACTAAAGCTACCCGCTGGGAAGAACATGAATCTGAGTTCGGGCCTTAATATGCGCGCACCCACTACCAAACCACGTAAGCACCAAAGTGATCTTATTAACATATATAGCTGTGTGTTTGCAACAAAGCCTGGGTTTTACTATGTCACGTACGATCACATGTCGCAGGGAATGCTTACCTGATATTTACCATATCTTTGGAACTTCGATTCTTCCAGGCGTAACATTTTTCTTAGCAAAATTTAATAAAAAAGGAACTATATGAAAAACCATATTTTGAAATACATACCATTATGTTCCTTAGACATTTCTTCTCTGCAACACATAGATACATGTGTTATTACAAGATCGAATCATATTTCATGTGGTAAGTGCACCGAAATGGTTGGGAGAATACACTACGGTCAGTCCTGTATTGTAGGACAGTGATTGGTTGGGCCCTAGGTGGAGGCATAAATTATACTAGCTGATAGTCTAGATAAATAGTTTCTGCTACAAGACATCGAAGAGTTTTAATAGCTCATAGATTGACCAGTGGAAAACATTCGAGTTTTGTAAACTTCCTGCATGAAAATTAAATTGCCAGTAGAAATTGTCGTTGTTCCATGTCAGCAGGGGCGGAGCTAGAGAGAATCTGAGGGGGTGCTCTCGTTTAGTAGGTGCAAAAAATTTTAACATGTAGATGCGAATATAGTGAAAATTTAGCTCTAATCACTATTAATATTATTTTTCTGTGGGTACGGCCACACCCAATGCCATGACTATATCAAAACATGTTCTAATAGGAGAAATGGGAGAGGGATGCATAGGGAATCAGAATTGTACTGCAAGGCTGGTCGGCCATGGGTTCATTGCATTGGAGTCGTTTCTCCCGTAATCAGATGCTTCAAATGATTCCTTGTCCGTCAAAACAAACAAGTGCAGGTACACAAACTGGGCGTGCGAGGTTAGGAGGCTGCGTCCGCACTCTGCACAAGCGCCAGCCGCTGTAGATAAGACCGATGCACGTGAAAATTTGACCAATTGGTTTGAGCCTATGGTACAAACATTGCTGGTTAATAGTATCCCGTTAATGTCTAGACTCATTGTCTCCACCAGTGGAACAGTAGGCATCTTTTGATAGCATGTGGAAACAATAGGGTGAATTCGGCATGTTTGTCTGTTTATACTGATTGATTTGAACCTTCCTTTATATAAAACTCAGACCACAACTCAATCCAAGTATCATTGCTTGTTGCGTACCAACCACGACATGCTGCTGGACAGTGTCGTACCTATGTGGTGTATGTCCACGAAGGGCATGCCATTATTTTTTTCATGAGACAAAAGCACGTTGGCATCTTTGGCTGTTGTCATCTGTGTAAAGAAAATAGGGCTTCCTTGTGTACATTTTGAAAAATAAGTGCAATATTCACTACGTTATTTTGTCATCAGTACGAATAAGTCACGGTACAATTCAAACTTAATCTGAAATTCACTGATTACACCAATTGTGCAGACACAAACCATCAACGCAGGGTAGTGGCATAGCTGAGAGTGTTGCCAGAAACATTAAGAAATGAGAACGTCCTCAAGAAAGTAATAGTGATGCTCAGAGAGTGATTCAACAGCTGCTACCTCAACGAGGTTCTAGAGAAAACTGACTTGGTGGTGGATGAAGTTATGAATCTTTTCCTAGGGCATTTCGTAGGGAAATGATTTCCCTAGGGTTTTTCAACCTTTTCTCAGGGTTTTCATTCCTAGAGAAAACGGTTGATTCCAGTAGCGTCGACACCACCCTCGGGCGTTGCCCATTGAGGAGGGCTTGTTAGGGAGACGCCATGCCGGGTCGCCGCTGCAGCTAGTGAGTGCTAGGGTTGGAAGGCTTTTTACACAGCAGTTTGTGGGTTGAGGAGAAGTTGTGCTGTAAGTTGTAAAATGGGATCAATGTCGGGCAGGCGATGCCTCCAACATCTGACACTGCTGTCAAATATAGTAGTGTCGGTCGCTGTTGATATCAGCAGTGACCGTATCAGCAGTGACCGACACAGCTGTCTGGGGTCACCTTCCAGTGTTGTTGGTCGAATGATATCAGTAGTGCACGACACTGCTAGCTGCATATCAGTATTGGGCCATAACGCGAGAGGGCTTTTCGGGACTGTAGTGTTGGTTTTTTTCTGTGCCCAACTTTACTGTAAAATTATGAGTGACACCAAAGGCCTCTATTGTAGTAGTGAATACAAAGCGCAAAGCCTGGGTGTACGTTCACGTTTTAAAAAAGAGCTATATGAAAAAACATATTTTGAAACGCAGACTATTATGTACCTAAGATATTTTTGTTTTCTGCAACAAATGGATACATGTGTGAATACTATCTGTCCTATATTTTAGGATAGTGATTGGTTGGCACAGCTTGATGTCGTGATGTCCAACTGACGTCGCTTGTATGAGATGAGATAAATAGTTAGTTTCTGCTACAAGACATCGAAGAGTTTTAGTAGCTCATACCATTACCAGTGGCAAGCATTGAGAGTTTTGTAAACTTCTCCTACTTGCATGTGCACCGAAATGGTTGGGAGAATACACTGCTGTCAGTCCTGTATTGTAGGACAGTGATTGGCAGGGAAACTACACTACTGTAAGTCCTGTATTGTTTTTTTTTTTTTTTTTTTTGATAAAAGAACCTCTGCCTCTCGATTCTAGAATGATGTGGGAAGCGGCAGCATTAATTGTTTAACGAATCTGTACGTGAGCTAATCCGTTTTACAAAGTGGTTCGTCGAACCTAATCTGGTCCAACACAATCACGTGTGCAGTGTTGAGAAGACCAGCTGCCCTCTTTGTACTCAAGAAACACCTCAGATGATCCAATCCTGTCTTGTTGATACGACCGATGCACGTGAAAGCCTATAAATTAGACCAATTGGTTTGAGCCTATGGTACAAACATTGCTGGTTAATAGTATCCCGTTAATGTCTAGACTCATTGTCTCCACCAGTGGAACAGTAGGCATCTTTTGATAGCATGTGGAAACAATAGGATGAATTCGGCACGTTTGTCTGTTTATACTGATTGATTTGAACCTTCCTTTATACTCCTATAAAACTCAGACCACGACTCAATCCAAGTATCATTGCTTATTTATACTCCTACCAACCACGACAAGCTGCTGGACAGCGTCCTACCTGTGTGGTGTATGTCCACGGAGGGCAGGCCTTTTTTTTTTCACGAGACAAAGGCACGTTGGCAGCTTGGGCTGTTGTCGTCTGTGTAAAGAAAATATGGCTTCCGTGTGTACTTTTTTGAAAATAAGTACGATATTCACTACGTTTTTTTGTCATCAGTACGAGTAAGTCAAGGTACAATGCAAACTTAATCTGATATTCACTTATTGCCAGTGGCGAGGCCAAAATCAACTTGTGCCTGGTGCTAATGTGTGGACAGATGCTAAGTTAAGTGCAGTTAAGTAAAGTTTCAAAATTTTTAAGCTAATTTGTTACTTTACTTATCAGATAAGTAGCTTCAGGGCCGGTGCTGCAACACTGGCAGCACTGGCCCTGTCTCCGCCCCTGCTTATTGCACTAATTATGCGGACATAAACCTAAAAGAGGGGTAATACCAAACTCTCAAAAACAAAATGAATGCCTGATTTGGGACTGCAAGGGTTTAGGGCGCCCTGATGAAAACAAGTTCCTAAAACAAATGATTCAGGAGAAAGGTGGCATTATTGGTATTCAAGAAACCAATAAAAAAATTTGATTCAGACTGGTTGGACAGCATTGCAGGTAACAGACAATTCTACTGAAGCTATGTGGAGCCTAGATGTAGAACTGGCGGAATCTTAGTAGGTGTGAATTTTGAGATGTTTGATGTCCGTGATGTCAGGGAAAGTGAATACATGGTGACAATGCTTGTGTCACATAAACTACATAGTTCCAAATGGAACCTAGTGGTGGTTTATGGTGATGAACATAATGAAGGCAAAGAGAAATTTTTATGTGACTTATCTTCATGCTATTATAGGAGAAATTTTTCTTTGCCTAATGGTGGTGAGTTTGACATCCTCTGCAGCGAGGAAGAGAAAAATAAGTCTGTTGAGGTTACCAAATGGAGTTTTTTATTCAATGCCATTACTGAGAATTATGGTTTGATTAATTAAATTAGAACTCCACGGTAGAGTATACACTTGGGCAAATAATTTGGAAATTCTAATTTGTGAAGCTAGATAAATCTTTGGTTAGCCCTCAGTGGAATCTTGCTTTCCCTAATATAAATGTCAAAGGTCTCAATTGAGTGATTTCAGAACACACGCCTTTACTCTTGAGTGTGGATGACAGAGATAAAAGGGAGTCTCCTTTTTAGGTTTTAACTCTGTTGGTTGGAAAGGCCATATTTCTACAAAATAGTACTCCCTCCATCCCAAACTATAAGTCATTTTGCACTCCTACAATTTTCTCAAATTATAAGTCGTTCCCATTTCCCGATGCACTTTTCTCTCTTTCTAATACTTCTCTGTATCTATCTCTCTCCTCCTAATTTTCAGTACATCCTTTTTTTTTCACTCTCCTTAGTTCCTGTGCTCAGTTCTAAAACGACTTAAAAATTAGGACAGAGAGTGTAGTAGATTACTGCTCTCTTCCAGCTAGAAGCAAAACAAGCATTGATATGTGGCAATATAAGCAATGAAGGTTAAGACCCCTAAAAGGCAGGAACATATCTCAGGAATTCTTTAATAGAGAAAATTACAGCAATTGACATAAAGAGTGAACAATGGGGATACGGCTGTCAAAGAAGCTCGAAGCAAGCGAGCTACTCGAGTTCGACTCGATAAAAGATCGATTCGAGCTCGGCTCAAACATTAAACGAGCCAGAGCCTCTAGTAAAGCTTGTGAGCCAATCGAGCTTGAGTTCAGTCAGGCTCATTAAGAAAAATAATAATTATTTTTTATTTTAATAGCTAATTTATCAATTTAGTAATCTAAAACAACCTTTTGTATTATTTTTATAATGATTATTTATTTATTTTGCATCAAGGTTTACAAAACCGCTCAAACCGAGCCAGTTTTTGTGTAAACCGGTCAAATCAGTCTGGCTTGTTTTGGAAGGTTCATCAGTTTTCGGTTTAATAAATTAAAAAAAATTAAAAATCTGAAAACCAGTCAGACCGGTCGATAAACCAGTAAAACCGAGCGGTTCGAAACCAGTCAAAAACCGCTCGAACCGATTCGATTTCAAATTCGAAAATGGTAAACTGGAAAAACCAGTCAGTAAACCGAAAGAACCGGGCGGTTTTTTCTCAAAAATTTGGTTTTCAAATTTGTTCGGTTTTCACGTTTACTGTAGCAGTTTTTTCAATTTTCACGAAAACCAGCCAAACCGGAGAGCGACGATTTTCGTGGCTCGAACGGTTTCTGAAACCTTGGCATGCATGTGTAGCTTTCACAGGATCTCAAAACAGATATTTGTTTCTTGATAGATATTACAATACTTGAATTTAACAACAGTCACCTATTTGATCAGATCTAATAGTTAAAAATAAAGAAGCACCTAGTCAAATTTATCAAAATAGTGGGTCTGATACAAAAATGGTAAACCTGATACTAAAAATTATGAGCCCGGTACTCGGCCTCCTTTGGAACGAAGGAATTTCACAAGAATCTAACAGAAATTTCACAAAAATCAGTTCAATTTCATAGAAAAAACATAGAAAACAAAAAAAATTCCCGCATTCCAAAAGAGGTCCTAGTTTTAAAAAAATCAATGGTTGAGATTAATTGAGAAGGGAGAGGCACCTCTAGTACCTCTCAAGCGCTGTAACAAATCTCATGTTTCATAAATATAAGTTTGCAAAGATTGTAAAGATCAGAGGAAGGGACGACTAAAAATAAAATAATCTATGGCCTACACAACCACATTTCACTAATAACAGGAAACTAATAGTACTGTTCTGAATGAAATAAGAAAATACCACTTCTTTTCAAAAGAAGAGTGATGAAAAGACAGGGTGAGTAAAGTGGGGCAAGCTCGAAATCTTGAGCCTTTTCCGAACAAACTCGTTAGCTGTCGAAAACATTTCGCAGCGGCGCGGCTGTATGTAAAGTATCGGTAAAGTAATACTTTCGGGACTCCAACACTTGCCTTGGCACTGTGCTAAATCGCAGCGGCAGTGAGAATTTTTCGTGGCCGGTCATCTGCGGTAAGCCAACGGCTGGTCCGAAACTTTTTCCTTTTTGAATTGTTTACTGAGCAAAGAATGATGTGGCACCTTCTTCCTCAATGTTCCCAGCCGAGAGGCCTATATATAGGGCAACCGTTTGCTTGCAATATAATGAAAGCCAATATCATTTAAGTAACTAGTCAAGATTGAGGTAGCTAGCCTGCCATGGACAAGCATCTGGTTAAGCTCAGCCTCCATGCACAGTGTAATGAGACTTCTAACTCGAGCAACGACGACGAGACTTCGAGGCTCCTGACATTCACTGTGGTTCTCATGCTGCTCCTGGGGCTCCTCCTCCTTTGTTCCAACATTCTGCGGGTCGTCCGGCAGACGCTTAACCTGCGCCTTGGCGACTACAACCTCAACTCCTTGGTGCGCATGGTGCTGAAAGGCACCTTCATCGTCTTCGTCCCTCTCTTGTCCTCCGTCTTCGAGCGCACCAAGGATCACGGAGGCCAGAGTGACCAAGGGAGCAGGACGGAGCTGCATCTGATGCTCTTATGGCTGCTGCTTGTGGAGATCATCCGCAAGAAGATGAACACGATGGACCGGCCGCCCGACAGCTCCTCTTTCACGAGGGGCATCGGACGGTTCAGGTTGATGGGCTACGCGGAAGAGCTAGGTCGCCTCACCTGGACTGGGTACCTCATCTACGATAACATTGAAGGTGAACATGCAGCAATCTGGGCCCTATTTATCTCCCTCTGGTCATACGGCTTGGCCAAGCTGTTGCAGAGGGAGATCAACATAAGGAAGGCGAACCGTTCCTGGCACAACGCCCGGAACCCTCTTCTTATTGCAGGCTACATGCAGCACGTCATGGAAAAAGAGCAAGGGCGCCACTCCAGCTCTGCTGCTAGTGCTGCTGCTGCTGCTTCTGCCTCTGCTTCTGCCACTGCCACCAGGCCCACCATGGAAACATGCAAGTTCGTGGTGGCCAAGGAGCACAAGCTTGTGACGACAAAGGGAACCCTCTGTCGCATCGGGGAACCTCGCGTTGTCGGTGTCCACTTGAACCTCGCCAAGACAAATGAGTTGGTCACCATAGATAAGATATGGAAACTAAAAAAAGATGGTGATTCCCTCTTCCAAGGCCCTAGGGGGACCTACCTTGAGAACTTGTGCCTCTCTTTTTCTCTCTTCAAGCTGCTGCGGCGCCTGTTTGAGCAGTATCCCATGGTCGAGGTTGGCTCCTCCATGGGGCGCAGGATGATGATAGAGGGCCTGCTCTACCTAGAAGACGATGACAGCACCGGATCCCATCACAGACCCTTCCAGGTGCTTCAGCTTGAACTCGAATTCCTCCGCAACTACTATCAGGCTCCTGACTCTATGGTGATGTCCAGTCCTATACTTTTCTTCATAAATTTCGCCTTATTCATGCTCCTTGGGCCCATATACTTTGCCGGCATTTTGGTGACACTGATCATCAACAATGATGCTAAAGCCTTATATGAGGCGGTCAAGAGCTGGAGCACCAGACGCTTAAAATTCAAACCACTTTCCCTAGCCATCACCTTTGCACTTTTGGCCACCGTCATTTTCATTGAAGCCGCTGAGTTCTTCACCTCCTACCTCCTTGCTAACTGGAACACGGTGCGGCTAGTGTGCTCTTACAGTAATGGGCGACGGCGGCTGCTCCAAAATATTTCATCATACTTTGTTAAATTCAGGTTCTTCATTTATCATGTGCCACGTTCACTAGCTAAACTAGTTTTTCGATATGGAGAAGATAATTTCAAGGTAAACCAAGTATCCATTGTCGACTCCTGCTGGCCAATCCGGCTAACATACAAATGTACTTGCCAAGTAACCCTAAGAACAAAAACGAAGGAAGATATCATCAAGTCATTGAAGCTCATCAGCATTGAAACCGGCCACATCAGCCTGCAGCTTCCTCCATTTTTTTTTGCTGCGGTTACCGTACTCGGTGACAAGCCTACTGGAAGAAAAAAAAGTATTACAGAGATCATCCTCGTGTGCCACCTCGCCACTGAGCTCTACGAGATCGACCATCAAAAGAAGGAGAAGAACAAGTTAAGCGAAGAGGGCACCCAGAACATGACTGCAGAAGAGGAAAATGAGGCAAGGGCTGTGGCAACCACGCTATCCAGGTACTGCATGTACCTGGTAGAGCACATGCCGGCACTGCTGCCTGATGACGAGACATGGATCTCAGATAGAGCCAGTGAAATGAAGAGTTACCTCACTCGCATGGCAAAGCAATGTTGCAGCGGCTGCATGATATGCACGCCAATAAGCCATTGCTACAAGGAGGAGAAAAATCTACAAGACCATTCCACATTGGAAAATCTGTTGGATGAGATCAAGAGCTGGGATGAGCTCGCCTGTTTTTGGGTCAACCTACTCATCTACTTGGCCCCCTCCAACAACATCCAAGGCCATGCCAAGACGGTGGCTTCCTCCAGCGGCGAATTGATCAGCTACCTCTGGGCCTTCTGCACCCATGCAGGCATTACTCGGCTGGCATTTGATGCCAGTGATTACTCGGTCTAATATGGTGCGTATTGCTCTTGGCGGTGTAAATAAATAAAGCCATTTTCTGAAAGGTATAGATGACAACATATTATTGTTGAATTATTATTTTTACACTGGGTTCCATTACATCGCCTCTATATGTATGCCAGATGCATGTCTATGTTTGTATGTATGCCAGTGCTTGATGAGTTGTGTCATGTATTATTCTATTTTCCACTAAAGTGTGTAATATATTCTGGAGTGAATTGCCCATATGTATTATGTTGATCTAAAGTGACAACACTAGAAAGATAGCGTGGCCTTGCCACGCCTACTGACCTGTTACATTGATATTTATAAAATTTTAATGATACATTTTAAGCTAATTTATAACGTGATTATAGCTCATATATAATAAGCACACTAACTTAACTTGATTTGACTCAGTGTATGCTCATTGAAATTATTTTACAAAGGTGGATATTCTATAATTAATCATCACTACAAAAAAATTGCTAATCTATGACGCACCAATTTCATCATAGAATGCAAAAAAATTGTCACAGAATCTTATTTATGACAAAAAATGGTATCGTCATGTATCTTGCGTCACAGATTTACTCGCATGACGGTTTAATTGGTTTCGTCACAGATTGTACAAATCAATGACGTTTCTTTGTCGTCATAAAAAACAGCGAGCCCAGCAAGGCTCAACTTGTAGTGACAAAATCTATTCGTTATAATTTGACAATTAGTGTTGACGTGGATGCTACGTCACGTTGAACTAAGATGAGTGATATGGCTGCTTACGTGGCAAAAACTATACCCGGCCCAATATGAATTTGGCCCAAATAATTTTTTTTGCACTACACAACATTGCAGCCCATTTTTAATGCAGCCCACAAATATTTTTTTTTCATTGGTAGAAAATGGCAATATACGAATTTGTAGTCCATATTTTGATTGGGTTTTTTAAAAAAAATATTGCACAATTTTCATGAGCCCACTGGAATTTCCACCAACATCCATCCAAAACATACCAATACAACATTCAAATTCACAGGAATTCATTACCATACAGCATCACTTCTTAACATAAATACTTGTTCATACATCATAATTTATACAATATCATCCCAGAATGATCTATGCAAAAGTACTTAACCGCAAAATGATTGCATTCTACTTGTTCTTCAACAGATTGCAAGCATTTTGCAACAACAAAATAGTGAAGTCAACTATATAACAGCCACAGCCATATTTTGACTTGATCAAACCATGTCAGCAACAAAAGACCAACTAAAAGTACTTTGCAGCAAAATGCTTACATTCTACTTGTCTTTCAATAGATTGCAAGCATTTTGCAACACCAAAATAGTGAAGTTAACTACACAGCAGCCACATCCATATTTTTGGCTTGACCAAACCAAGTCAGCAACAAAAAAGAACTGTTTCGCAAACCACCTTACCCGTCAACTTAGTCAAATGCAACCTAGCAAAAGCTCAAGTTTCGCATTAGTATCAACTAGCTGCTTCTGCATCTCTTCTTTGTCCTTCACCCTTGTTTGTTCTGCTTCTTGCAGCTGCACTGAAAGCACATCAATCTGTTCACGTTGGGTTGTGACAAGCAATTGAAGTTCACCATTTGCCCTCTTCTCCACCGCTAGCTCTGCTTGAAGGGTTTGAACATTTGATCTAGGTTGAACATCCTGTATGCCCACATTCTGAAGGAACTTGCATTTTTTGGTGTGTTCAGCAAGGACATGAGCAACAACCTCAGTCACTCTCTTAGGTTGTGGTTCAGCATCTATAACTTCTGTAGGTTCTGCGATCATGGTCTCCATTTTAGTCTACAAGTGCAACAAAGAAATGTTAGTTACAACTGAAAATAAGAACTGCAATGATAGATGTTTTAAGAAATACTAACAATGGCAGATTGCACAGAAGGTGCATAGCCTTGCTTCTTCTTGCTATAGTGGCACTCTTTGAACAAATTCAATGCGTTGGGATCTTCATTTTTGTACTTCTCTCCCTAAAAACAGCATATACATACATGAAACTTACAAACTTAACCCATGTTCTAACAAAATGTTCCCTAAAAACAGTATCATTTATACACATAAAGCTTAAACTTATCCCAAGTCCTAGCAGAATGTAAGTTCTTGAATATTACTAGATATTAGCATTTGTTTCTTATAATGAAGTTCTGCAGTCACAAGACACTTACCAAATTGTTTAAGTGCACCATGTAGCTGCGTGAGCCAGTTGCTTGATGGAACTTCACTTTACCTCGGTTGACTTTATTCTTTTCACTTGTTGCCTACAACAGAAATAAAATACAAGTTAGGCATGTTCCTAGTGAGGATGTAGAAGGAAAGATTTTGGTTTGATAGAAGAAACATACTATCCTTGTGGGGTTCTTCCAATACTCAACA
>BCLH01000536.1:105065-135343 GCA_001602315.1 Zoysia pacifica | reverse complement strand
CTTGCCAGGTATATTGAGAATTGTTCCAATTAGGTTCTCACATATATTTTTCTCTATGTGCATGACATCAAGATTATGTCTCAACTTCAAATTTTTCCAATATTCTAGGTTCCACAAACTAACCCTATGCTTCCAAATTTTTTTATCATTGCTGTCCAAGTCCGAGTGCTTCCTTTTCATGCTTCTTTGCCGCTTCCCTTGTCTAACATCCCTAACTTTCTCTAATTCTGAGAGCAACTCTTCTTTACTAAATTTTTTCGGCGGATCATTGCTTCCATGAAGGGCAGCATATTCATTGTTCCTTCGCAGATGATATCCCCTTGGAAGGAAACGATAGTGCCCAATATACCCAATTTTGCTCCTCAACGCATATGACAAAAGGTACTTGTCACAATGAATACATGCATAATAGCCTTTCGTGGTACGCCTGGAAAGAGTGCTCAAAGCTGGGTAGTCATGAATGCACCATATTACTGCAGCACGAAGATTAAACATGGTACAACTAAGAGCATCATAAGTTCGTACCCCTTTCCAAGGCTCAAAGTAAATCTTCTACAAGAGGCTCTAGAAATACATCAAAATCCTTCCCGGGTGCTGACGGACTTGGAATTAGCAAAGCCATCATGAAATTGGACTCTTCCATGCACGCCCATGGTGAAAGGTTGTATGGCACAACAAATACAGGCCACATGCTATATCCGGTGCTCATATTCCCAAAAGGATTAAATTCATCAGTAGCAATGCCAAGTCTAAGGTTTCTGGCATCTTCTGCAAAATCTAGATATTCTCTATCAAAATCTTGCCATGCCTCACCATCAGCTGGATGACTCATTTCCTTCTCAGTAGGCTCCCCTTCAATCTGTGCCACTGTGCTTTTTCTGCATCTTCCTTGGAAACAAACATTCTTTGCATCCTAGGTACCAATAGAAAATGTCGCAACACTTTCTGTGGAATCCTTTTCCTATCAGGTTCTTTCCATCTTGAAGCACCACAAAACAGACAAGTATCATGCTTAGCATATTGCTTCCTAAACAGAACACAATTATTTAAGCATACATGTATTGAGTCATATCCAAGACCTAAGCGCTTTAATAGATTCTTGGCATCACTATATGATTTTGGAAGGGTATTGAAATCCGGGAACGCTTCTGCTAGTAACTTCAATATTGATGAGAATGCAGTATTGCTGATTCTATATAATGACTTCATGTGGAGTAGCTTTACCACAAATGAGAACTTTGAAAATTTTGTACAACCAGGATAAAGTTGACGCTTGGCCTCTTTCATCACATTTGCAAAAAATGACTCGTTCTCATTAGGTCTTGCATCTTCATTTTCACCGTCCTGATTACCTTCTTTCACTGCTGTGTGTAGGTCTGCTAGAAGCCCTTCAAACTGATCAGAACCACAATTGTCATTTTCAGGCACACTTGTCCCTTCTGTGAAACTAGCATCATTGCCATACACATCATCCCAATGTTCAATAACATCTATGTCCAAATCCTCTCCACGATGTATCCATTTAGTGTAAGTACTTTCCATTCCATCAACAATATATGCCTCTCCACAATGGGCTGATGCAAGTGAATTTGATTAAGACATTTGCTACATGGGCACAATATTTCTTCGTGTTCACTAAATTTCCCTTTAACAAAGTTCATAAAACTTTCAACTCCTTTTATGTACTCATCAGTAAATAATATCCCATGCACCCATCTTCTATCCATCTAAACAAAAATTAGACAAATATAAATCAAGAAGCATGCACACCATTGAAATCAAGAATTTAGCAAAATCAAAATAAATGCCAAATCCACCTTGGTTGCCTGTTGATGTTGAGATGGGGAACAGTACAGAGGAGGTGTCAATGGGCCTTTGTCTCCCTGCTGCCCCGCCTCTCCTGTTGTTGTTGAGGTGGGGAATAAACAGAGGAGGCATCAATGAGGAGCCTCTGTCTCCTTGCTGTCCCGCCTCTCTGGATTCAGATGGAGGCACGCCGGCGTACTCCAACACGGCAAGAAGATGACAGGTGGGAGTGAACCAATACGTGCTGTAGAGGTACGTACCACAAGGATCTAGCTGCCCATGGAAGCCACCACCGGAAAATCGCCAGAGCCGCCAGGAGATGCGAATGGTTGTGGCTATTTTGACGAGTCACCTGGATATCGAATGTTTTGATCTGGATGGAGCGCGCACACATAGTACTAATGAAATAAAATCCACTGCTAACCCAAGCAGCAATGCTAGCTCAGTGGTGACATAGAAAAATAGAAAGTGAGAGGTTGCAGGTTCGAATCTCCCTGGGCGCATATAGTTTTAATATTATTAGAAGACTTTCTACACTATCATTGACAAGTGGGACAAGGCTGACTTGTGGAGCTTGGTCTACGTGTCCTTGAAGTGGCCAAGCATGACATGTCAGCGTAGTTTTCTGTCATGTGGCTCAAATTGTTTCACTCCATATTCTTTATGACGAAACAGACTTGTCATGGTTTCATCATCGACTCTGAATGGTAAGCATAACGATTTATTATTTTAAATTCTGACGTTTCCTATATTTTGTCACAATATAGTCGATCTATGACGATTTTGGATTCATAATTATGACGGTCTACTAGTTTTCGTCATTGAAGCAAGTGGGCTTTTAGGCCCACTGTGATGGGTGACAAAATAGCACTAAACGTCATGAATATTGTACAATTGTGACGCTTCAGAAAACCGTCATCTCATAACCGTCATGGATCATCAAATTTTTTTTAGCGCATTAATATTGTTTAAAATCAACATAGTTGTAACAGATCGCCCCGTAGGACAATCCATCAATCATAGGATATTATCTACTATTGCTCGGCGAAGCGAGGACTAACAATACAACTCAAGCGCAATAAAATATATTACAAACAGTTGATTAAGTCACAAACCAGTCTTTTTAAAAGTGCGAAAGCGTTCACCTTATTTAAAATACTGCTAGGGTCTTCTAGAGACTAAGCACAAGATACCATCGAGCTCATACGATGTATCTTCTAGCAGCACACAAAAGATCAGCGCGGCGAGCAGGACTCCCAACAGACAAAACCACTTCACCTTATTTAAAATACTACTAGGGTCTGCTAGACACTAAGCATAAGATAGCATCAAGCTCATACGATGTATCTTCTAACAGCACACAAAAGATCAGCGCGGCGAGCAGGGCTCCCAACAGACAAAGCCACTTCACCTTATTTAAAATACTACTAGGGTCTTCTAAACACTAAGCATAAGATAGTATCGAGCTCATACGATGTATCTTCTAGCAGCACACAAAAAATCAGCGTGACAAACAGGGCTCCCAATGGACAAAGCCACCCTCGGGATTCGCTCCTGTCGATTGGTCCAAAGGAGAGAAAGAGAGATCACCTAAAAAAAATAGAGCAAAGCCTTGAGCATTCTAATGCTCAGCGAGTCTTACCCGTTAAAGTGACCAAGTACAACCGACTCCTAAGCAAGAGAAGGCTGACTCGCATGGGGATAGCTATTTGCAAAAACTAGCGCTAAAAGTTGATCCTTACTTTCAAGTTTTAGCAGTAGATTAAGTTTCAAAAAATATAAATTTAATTTGCGCTATAAGCTACATCAAACATGGTTGTCAAGCAATTTTTGATAAATATATTCAACCAATCACATTACTTCCCCCATTCAACTCTTATTCCACTTCTTAAGTACGATGTGACTCAAAGAGACAAGTGGTACTTGTTACTGTGAGGGGTAGCAATTATAATCGATTTACATTCAGTTGGAGAAACCTGATTACACGACTGGAGAAACTTGATTACACGACACGTACCCACTTCCTCGAAGTCGTACGCGGCAACCTTTCACAAGAACCACTGCAATGTCGGTCCGCGACCACCAACCCTAGCAAAAGAGCCCTACACAATATCCATCCTGGATGCGATACTTGTGAGGTACAACTCCTTTTGCAAATGATATTTCAATCCACCAGAACGGAGGGGTACGTTCACCCCCGTTGGGTCTCCAATTCCTTATTTCATGTGATAAAACTAACCAACTTCCTTACTTCATGCAATACTTCCAAACCAAAGGTGATAACCTAGAGATCGCGAGTGAAGTTCCCATTCACTCGACTTCTACTGTTAACTACAATTTATACCGTAGCTCTACATCGAGTTGACTGCACTAAAGACTCTGCAACTTAATGCACAACTTAATGCACAGTACAGTACTACCCATACACAGTGATAAAATAAAAATATGAAAAACAAGATTACTGCACCGAGGCTTGCCTTGGCCTTGCTTAAAATTAGCTTCTTCGACAAGCGAAACGTCGTCGAACTCTTCCTCGAAAGCTTCAGGTCCTATACATGAAATGATATGCGAAGAAATGAATTATGCAGATTTTTAAACTTCGAACATTGGAATTTAAATCACATACGATGATAACTTTTTATTTTCAAAAAAAAGACTAGTAAATTTAGTTATAAAACTTCTTTAATATGGTTTTGAAAAATACAACACCAAATTTGAGTTGCTCATAAAATCAGAGAGGTTAAAACAAATTTTTGACAAAGTTCCAAGATTTATGGATTTGAAATAGATTTATAAAGATTTAAATACCATTATAAACACAATAAATCATTTTAAAATTATTTCTACTGAAATTAAATACAAAACTTTTATAAAACATAAATTTTAACTAACAAAACAGAAAAGTGAATTTTTTAAGATTTTTATGCCAAAGAATGATGATAATGCATTACTAAGCTATTATGTGATCTGAAATAATTAATTTAATTTCATGCATGAACTAAAAAATTGTTAGCTTCAGAATACTAGAATAGTTGAGAGGATCCTAAAATAATTTATTTCATATTTTTATGAGATATAAGGAAGTTTCTTCGAATTTTAGAAGTTTGAAACCAATTTCTGGCAATTTAATAAATGATTTCGCAAATAATTAAAAATCCAGCTGCTGGGGACGTGGCCACACTTATGGCCCCAGAGTTGGCACGCCAGATCCACATGTAGCCACAGCAGATCCCGCAGGGGAGCTTGGGCTCAGCTGGAGCACCAGCCGGCCATGGCCATGGCTCGCCGGAGTGTCGTTCAGGGGGCCAAGGCTCACCATGCCTTGGTCGAACTTTCTCTTCACGACGCTAGGAATCCAACGGAGGGGTCTCCGGAGTTCAGAGCTCACCGTAAGATGGCCGGCGAGGAGCGGAGGCGGCAAAGCAAGGTTCGGCGAGGTACTGCGTGCGGCTGTGTCGATGAAACTCCGAGACGTTCACTCCTACAGCTGCACCAGAGCAAGGAGAGGAGCGGCACGGGTTGGCTCTGCAAGCGGCCTGGTGTAGCTGTCGACGGTGAGGTGGCGCGGGGTCTGAAGGCCGGCGCGTGCGACTGTGAACATCCTGCGCCAAGGTTCACAAATTGGTCGAGTAGCTTACTCAAAAGATGGCCTCGGGTTTGGACTACAAGGATCGGAGAGGAATCAAAGTATTTTGCACCGATGGCGGCCGGATTTGGCCAGGGAGCAGTCGGCAGCCCTTGCAGCACGATTTGGAGAAGACTCCGAATTGAGATAGCTCAGTGCGAGGGAGCAGGGGACAAAGCTGGGGAATGCTCGAGCAGGGATTTGTGGACCCGGTCGTCGAGGATTGGGGCCGGAGGTGGCTGAGGAGGGGGTGGTCCACGACGGAGTCCAGAGAGGAGAAGGTGGCGGCCGGTTGAGTGCACTGAGAGAGAGAGAGAGAGAGAGAGAGAGAGAGAGAGAGAGAGAGAGAGAGAGAGAGGGGAAGGGCACGTCTCCTGTGTCGTGGCGCGCATGCAAGCAAGAGCCCGCGCAGGGCAGGGCAGCTGGAGGGCTGCCGTGGCAACAGGAAATAGGAGGAAGAGAGTGCGTGGCTGCCCCTGTGAGGAAGAAGGCGCTGGTATCACTGACAGGTAGGGCCCGCGGCTTTGCCCTTTTCTCTGATTTGCTGATTTCCAAAAGTTCCGATTTGTTTTGATTTGAAATCAATACTTATCGAGCTCCAATATTTTTCACATTTTGCAGAATGGTAAAAATTTTAATAATGAACAACTTTTATTTTGATCCCAAATTTAAATTCGAAATAAATAAAATTTTATAAATTTGGGAAAATAATTCCACTATTTGAACGAAAACATTATTTGGGCCTTGTAAACCTTAAATAAAATTTTACAAAAATTTCTAAAATTCAAGTCTTTGCAATACATTTCAGAATAGAATTTTATTTCTCAATATTTCTTTGAAAATTTTTGAACTCCCGTTTGAAATTTGAATTCTCATTTGAACTTGGGAATTTGCTTGAATCATTTTAATTGTTTTTGAGCTCGGTTCCAAAATTTCGAATTCAAAACAAACTCGCTTCTTTATTCAAAACACGGAGTGTTACAATAGTGATATATGAATATTGCTGCCAACTCAATGTGAGATTTTGGCATTTTAAAAATACAATTATTTTTCAGAAGGTATGATTAGTTTATAACTTGAGATAATTAAAGAAATGCACGTCGTCCTGAATATTAAGACAGGATAATAAAAACGTATTATTCCACCTACGAGCTCATATCTTGTTGTTTTATAGAGGATAAAAGGTGGCACGATCTCAAGCTTACATCTTCGAGGATAAAAGGTGGCATGATCTCAGGCTTACATCTTCTGGAGCACCATCTGATTTCTGGACCTACAGCTCTTTGAAGAAAGCATAGCCTTCTGACTCCGACTAAAATAGGCAACATCGGCATTAGAAAGGGCAAGTGCAAATAGCTCTAGGAACACTGTACTAGGTAACCGAGTCCATACAAGTAGGTTTGGGGAACATCTGAGTGTTTGTGTAATCCAGAAGATGTTGTACCGAAGAATTATCCACAAGCACCTGCTGTAACAATACCAACTCTGCAATTTTGTCAATTTATCATGATACAACTACACTTGTTTTTACACTATTGGGGAAGATGAATTAGTATACGACCCATCTAATTTTGTTGTAGAAGACCAGAGTAAAAGGCACGGGAGCTGGTAAGAGGAAGCAGAGAAAGGCCTGGTCCACAGATGGCGAGGATTTTAGAACGTCAAGAAGACAGAAAAAAGGAAGCATCACGCAGCAGCAAGGCCATTCAGTGGAATTGGCATGCGCCACCAGGGCCACCAGAACGAACACATTCAATCTGAAGATGTAATTCCTTTATCTGGCGTTGGGTAGATCCATACCCAAGAATGGATATCACAGCAACAGCAGCGAAGGAAGTGTTCCACTGCTTTCCACTGTCAAAAGGAGAAATTCTCACTAATTTACAAACTCCTACTTTAGCTTTGGCATACCCAAATGCATGTCAACTTTAGTAGTAGCCCTCTAGAAATAGCAATTGTCTACTATGAATCACTTCTGATAATAATCAAGATATCAGAAACTTACTGATTTGAAAGAGAGTGAATAATATGCACATAAAACATATCAAAGTTATTTAAGTGACAAAGTCTTTTTTTAAAAATACACTACAACAGAAACACCCCTGCACCAACAAATCCTTTGCAACGGACTTGTTATGTGTAGCAGGCTCGCAGCCTATTCTCAGCCCACCCCTCCCCACGTCTGCTATTATAACTCAAACACAACCCACATCTGTCTTAAAAAAAAACTCTACCCACCTCTGCCGAAGGTCACCTGCTCCAAACCCTACCACGCAGCCGCCGCCTCGATCGATTGCCGGCGAGCTGCGCCACCACCCTGAGCCGTCTCCCTTCCCTCCCCTTACCCACCATGTGATGATCTGCGCCAGATGATGGAGTACATAGGCTGGATTTGAGGCGGCGCTGATCCACCATTGGGGCTCGCCGTGCTGCCGGTTCCTGCTGTTTTGGCCACCGGAGCCTTGGCCGACAGGTGCCTAAACCTCACTGCGGTGAGATCCATCTCCAGCAAAACTATTTGGCCCCATGCTGATGTGGCTGCTTCTCCTGTGCCCACCACATTCTGGGTACGTGTGGCTACCTAGATCCTCTCCATATGCAGGTAGTCTCGTATTCTCTTTTCAGTCACAAATCTTTCTGATGCTATTTCAGATGCACTAAATCATTGCCTTCTAATTCTCTATTGGGACCACAACGTAGAAGATTTTCTCAAGTATATTTTTGGCTGGTCTTTCTTTAATCAAATTCAATAGTAATGCAAACATAACAATATCTTTATTTGTAGTCACTCATACTGCGTAATTAAATAGTTTTTATAGATCTTTTACACAGTCAATCCATTAAAAACTCTTAGAAAAATCAGATCTCCAGTACAAAATTCTATGTTGTTTGTGGTCTACACTTTGCTCTCCTGATTCCCGTCACAGGTTAATGTGAAAGAACCAGAGGGATTTACAGCAGACAAGGAATGGTTTGCAAGTCTTATTTCATTGTACATGTTTCTAAACTGACTATTGTCATATATATGTTAGAAGAATATTCATGCTGATTTAGATTTCTTTACCTGTTTGTAGACCTGACTGTTGCCATATATATTAGAAGAATTCATGCCCATTTATGGCTCATGATATCTTCAGTTGGTTTATCATACATCTAGCTTTCTTTCTGGTGAATTTTGTTATGGTGTGAAACACGCAAACACTCATGGTTGAAAAATAAAAGACAAGAAGATAGATGGAAATATTCTTATGATGCTGGAACTATTGGATTTGTTTGGTCCAGGCAGCTGCATATTGAATACCAAAAGAAACAGGTTGGTGAGAAGACTGATGTTTGATCTGAACGCAGTTCTCTCTAAGAAGGTAATACACTTCCACATATGCACATTCAGTGGCATTGACATTTTTATTAGCACCTCAAATCTAGCTGCCGGCCTAATTGCCCTTGCTGCTTTGTTTTTTTGCAGTCAATGATTGAACTCAGCCGCACACAGGATGAAGAAATGGTTGATCGATGGTACAATCTCTGTCATTGTTCTACGTATATATACATGTTCTCTGTTATTTTTTCTGACAATTTTAAGTTGATTTTGATAAATACCAATATTATTCTTAATTTACCTAGAATTTCACAACTTTTAGCTGGTGAGATGCTCCATGTTGCACAAGCATTCATTGATAAGAACTACCATCCTACTGTTATTTGTCAGGGTAAGTTTTTTTGGTTCTCAGGTTTCCTAGCTGAGAATCTGCTTTCTCTTATTTCTTATCTGTTCTTTGATTTTTGACATTTTCAGCATACATATGCCTGTGGATGTGGATGATCGTAAGTTTTAGTTTTACATGGAACATATTATTATTTTTTTGGATCCTAACACTATCAACACTATATTTGACCTGTTTCAAAGAAATTTGTTCTATTCTTACATAGGCCATTATCTATTCAGGTGGCTTCATGGAATGGCATCAGCAGGATCTTCCATAGACTGGAATAAGTTTTTCTTTTTGAACTAAGGTAGACCATGTCAATTGTAAGTGTCAATATTGGAAGTCTTTTGTGCTCTTCAAAATTGGTATTCCGATTGCTTCTGAATACATGTAATTTTTACTAGAATGTACTGTACTTTATTCACCTGTAGTTTCATTATTGAAATTAGTGTCACTTTTGCAGGAACATGAAGAACGAGAGATGTGTTAAATACTGATCAGGCGACGGACGGATGAAGTGCAAGATTTTTGACAACTACTTTAGACTTGATATATGTATTTAGGATTGGTTGGTAGCATCTATATCCTAATTGATCACTGTACAACTATATCCAAATCATTGTATACAATGGTATTTTTTGCTATCCCCTTCTTTGTACGAATATTATACAATAAATAAAAATATCAAGTATATTGAGTTTCTGCTGCTTGTTCTGACTGATTAATATAGACATATCTGTTGACAAGTGATTGGTAAGCCATGAAAAAATATTCATGCAAATATATATGAAATCATGAAAGTAGTATATTGCAACACATATGTGTTGGTAATAAACGTTGCTACGTTGCAACATTTACTGATGGCACTTACCAACGCCATATGAATGTCTCAATAAACCTTTGCAATGCCACCTCTTGCAACGGATATAACATCTGTTGGTATAGACCTTGGCAACGTTTATACAGACTTTTTGCAACGTATATATGCGTTGCTAGAGGGGTGTTTCTCCTGTAGTGATAATTCCAAGCCAGGTTTGAGTCCTAATATGAAAGAATTAGAATATTAAAACCTTGATTGCTGCTTGTTCACCAACCATTTCTTCTACCACAGTGACTATGTATCCTTGCCGCTGAGCCCATGATCTATTCATATTCATGACCATTGCAGCCAAGTCCTTGTTCCCAGTGCCTCCATCTCCTGCCTGAACGTGGAACAATCATCATAATGAATAACCCACTAAAAACGTCATCAGGAGATGAAGCAAGAGTAGGACTCGTTGTATCCAGGAGTAATGCATTTATTTTTTTCTTTCGCACTTCTTCTCACGTCAACAACATATCTCATAGATTCCTGCATAATGCAGGTAAATAAAAGATGAATAGATAAAAGGAATATAATATTGTGTTTATGTTATACATCATGTAACGAAAAACTGCACTTACCGTCTCAAGTTCATTATCATTTTACTCACGAGTAAGCATTAACATGACTTAATCTTGGCCATGAGCTCACCATGCTCACGGCAAACCCTCACAGCAAAAACTGGATTATCCCAGAGGTCTGCTCCAGTCTCCAGCACCAACCATTTGCTTTTCTCTATCAAGTATCAATCCCCAGTGCGCAAGTCAAAACGGCATGCTGATTACAGGTCAAGCAAAACGGAACTTCCAGGTAAGTTTATACAACGCGTGCTAGGTGTTCGTGCATATGACTCACGTAATCAAACAACTACGATGCATATCCTAGGATCACAATACTGCACACTTCTTTAATTTCATTTGTGGAATGCATCAAGAAAGAGATATCGTCTGAGAAAATGGACCCTTGTGGGCTTTTTTATGACTTTGACAGACTGCATCCGTTACAAAATAGTTGTCACTTTATCATCTCTAGTTGTTCCAAATATTACATTCTCACTTTTCAATGCATCTTTTCTCTTTTAGTACATCTCTATCCATATATCTCTCCTCATTTCCCGTGCACCCACTTTTTCGCTTTGCCTTAATTCTCATGTCATGAGCTAATATGCTTGTCGGGATTATGTATCCCGGGTTCCTAACGCCCCGGCTTAACCCAAAGACCTAGCTACGATCTACGGCCCACTACATCGAACGCCCAATCGGAATTCGAAAGCAACTTCGCCACGCCAAGTCCCGAAGAGCTGACCGGACCACCGAGGGTCGGGGTAATCTGAAGACAGCATCTGGCCTCCGAGGGTCAGATTCGTTCGAAGACGCGGCCCGACCATCCGAGGGTCAGATTCGCCCGAAGATGCGGCCCGACCATCCGAGGGTCAGATTCGCTCGAAGACGTGGCCCGATCATCCGAGGGTTGGGGCCACATGGCGACAAAATCCGGCCATTCGAAGGCCGGGCAACCGCCTTAGTCGTCCGACCCCAAGGGGTCACGCACCGCCTCAACAACTAACACCTGACAGGCACAGGACACTGTGCTGCAGATGGAAAAGCTCCGTTTGTCCCACCGGCGTTGGACAAAGGACAGAGATGAGGACATCGACAAGATGATCTGGCGCTCAAAGGGCGTCAGGGAATAAACCTCAAGATGCTCGCGGCTCCACCCGTCAGGAGGCTGCTTGGTTTCGTAGACAACAAGTTGTAAACCCAGTCCGACCCCTATATAGGGGCGTGCCGGGGGTCTTAGACAGAGACGGATGAACAACAGAGACACACCCCACTTACGCGTTTTAAGGTTCTTGCTCGAGCAGGGATCCTTCTGCCATTGTAACCCCATTTCCAGCTAATACAATCCACTCTCTCCCCTCGGACATAAGGTATTACACCTCCGTGGTGGCTTGAACCATGTAAATCCATCGAGTTTTTCGTAGACTAGGCTACATCGACACGAAGAGCGCACAAATCCCTCTCCGTATACGAAAATTGTACTGTGCTAGCGAGCAAAACACCGATAGTTGGCGTGCCAGGTAGAGGATTCGTCGTGCGCTTTACTTCGTTTTGTTGATGGCTTCGATCTTCGCCATGGTGGGAGAGTCTTCGATCTCTTACCTTCGCTTCAGGAGCTTCACGGTCGCCGTCGCTCAGGACGGTCGGTCGTGGCGCGTTCCCGTCGTCACCACCGACCAGGCCTTCCGCTTTAGGAGCCTGAACTTCGTCGCTGATCCGAACGGCGAGCTTCGTCTTCGGGCGCGCGGCCCGGCATCGTCGTTTCCATGCGGCGCTGGGTCATGACCCTACGCACGAGTCTCATGCTTCATGCGCCAAAGGGCGGGGAGGAAACTCCTCTCGGCCACACGTCGGCCGGCGACGTCTCTCCATGGCACCGAGCGGTCAGCATCGTCGAGCAGGCCCTGCGTCTAAGGATCAAGTGACCGAGAAGGGGAAAGGTTGAATCAGGCACTCACTAATTCTAACTTTTCTACCACACACTACCAACTAGAGAGCTAGCACTCAATTCCTAGCATACTAGTGATAAGATAACACTCAAAGAACAACCTAACATGCAAGAGGCTATTAACAAGGAACACTAGAACTAGGCTAAAGATAAACAAGAACAACAGCCTAGTCTAGAGAGATAAACCAAGGGTTAATTCCTTATAGGCCATTGAAAAAAGTTTGGGTTCCTTATTAGCCATCACAAAGTTTGAATTTTCTTATTAGCCATCCATTTTAACTTTTGTTCCTTAGTGACCACTATGGTCTCTTTTATTCCCAAAATACCCTTACCTGTTGCAAGCAAAATTTAAACTATGAGCACCGTAATTTCTTCAATAATTTTGTTTCGATTCCATTAGTATCTTTTCTCATTTAGTAATTTTGTATCAATTCCTCGAGTAATTTTGTTTTGATTTCTTTAGTAATTTTCTCGCATTCAGTAATTTTGTTTTGGTTTCCTTACTAGAACAAATCTTGAAAATTACCATGAACCCAAACAAAAATTACTCGAAACAAAAATTACTGAATAAGATATAATTTAGAGGGAACAAAAAAAATTACTGAAAGAATCGATATAAAATTATTGAATAAAACTAAAACAAATTTAGTAAAAATTACTAAATGAATCAAAATAAATTTACTAAAGGAATTGATACAGAATCAATAAATGAGAGAAAATTACTAAAGGAATCAAACCAAAATTATTGATTAAATTACAGTGTTCATAATTTAAGATTGGCTTGCAATAGGCAAGGGCATTTTGGTAACAAAAGTGACCATAGTGGTCACTAAGGAACAAAAGTTAAAATGGATGGCTCAAAAGAAAATTTAAATTTTGCGGTGGCTAATAAGGAATTCAAACTTTTTTCAATGGCCCATAAGGAATTAACCCATAAACCAAAGAGGGGGCTAGGAGCTAGCTAGACAAGATAGCAAAGAAGGTAAACTAGCTAGAGAGCAAGCAAGGCACCAAGCAACTCCTACACATGCTAATTATGATATGAAAGCAATCAAACAAGACACACTAGCATGAGAGCCATCATGAGTGTAACGACCGAGTTTTCGTACCTTTCGGTAAGACTCGATCTTACGTGCTTGTGTCAATCTCAGAAGTTTGACAAGCACGTTTATTACAAGTGAGCAATCAAAAAACCATAACAGAATGAGTAAACAAGAATAAAATAAATTAAATCAACGAGATCATCCATAAAACTTACTAAACTTCTCAAAGCGGAACAAGACGACTGTGAATCCAAAAGCTGAGACAGCAGCGAGAACAACAAGCGGGAGCGAGCAGCAAGACGAACCTCTTTCTCCACAGGCAACTCGAGTGCAGGAGCGAACCGCGAACAACGACTGAAAAGCAGATGAGGACGATCTTCTAGCTGACCTCTGAAAAAGAAGGGTGTGAAAAGCCGTGAGTACATGAATACTCAGCAAACCGCGCGCTACCTAGCAACAATGTATGCATGCATGGGATAGTTTCAAGGTTGAAAGCTGGCTAAAGTGCTAAATGCAAGTTTAAAACATTTTACTTTTAAAGATGCAAGAAGTTTTATTTTAAAACGATTCAATTTTATTATTTTGCCCTATAGGGATCTTTGTTATCTCGAATGAGGGTTCATTTTAAATGTCGGTGTCATAGCTCAAAGGCTGGAGTCCAAAACATTTTAAAATAGAAGAGGAGCGAAGAAAATAAAACTACTCATCGAGGAGCACGACTCAAGAGGGTGTCCTTCAAAAAAGACGTGGCAATGCACATTGACTGTAACTCTGCAAAGTTTATACACTTGGTCCCACAATAAGTGGCATCATACAAGGAACTAAGGCCTTAGCCCAAGTATGACAACCACACAAGACCCTTTCACAAGCTTTAACTGACGTTACTCATCCTCTAGAAAGGAGATCCCAGTCGCCTACGCTGACGAGTCTTGAAACTGTGAGGAGCCTACCACTGATCTGATGGGGTATCTCGATCTCATATGGGAAGTCATAGCTCTATACCACACTAACACAACACCGTCAACCCATGGGTAAGCAACCAGTCTCAGCAAACTTTAAGATCAAACCACTGCCCATACAGGGTAACATGGTGTGCATGGTTGTCGTTTGAGCGTACAAGGCTCGAAAAACTTGGTCTTTAATTGCCGGAGAGGCTATCTTTTCATACTCAACACCAACAACCGACAACCAACAAGCTCTCCATCAAGGCCAAAACCTCTAATGTACCCTCAACAGGTACACCAACAGAGACTTTCTAAGAGTCCCCCAGCACCTCAAACTCTTGCCTGTCCTCGCTAAATAGTTTGTATCAGTTCAAAAGCATTTAACACAAATTCTATTTTTATAGTGATAAGGTGTGAGGTAGTAAATAAATGCAACTAAGTATGGCTAAACATAAATGTAAAGTAATAGTACTAAAGCAGTCACAAGGCTCATAATATGTGAAACGATAAATATGCATGACTTAAGAATGCTGCTAGCATATTTTAAAATAGTTGACATGCAAATTATGGTTTCAAACAAAATATGCAGTTTAAAAACTAGGATCAAAATTGGCCAAGGAGCGCAGCTTGGGGTCTTAGTCGGGATCTGAGTTGTCAAACTGAGCGGGCTCGTGAAACAACTCCTCGATTGCACCAACTGGATAAATACATGAAGAAAGGATCAGACACTAGGTACGTGATAATTTAAATTTGAATAATTAAATCTAAATTTAAATTACGAGACTAAACGTGCTCGAAATGTTCCCTAGAAAGTTTGTACACGATGTTCTCAACGAGATGAATCTAACGAAACAACTAGAGAAACTTTTGGAGATCAAACAGAGTTTCTACGGACTTCCAAAGATTACCTCATCAAAAGAGAGTTGGTAGATCGATCGCTTTGGCAACCCTTCAGAACTACGAATACTACACCCACAAACGATGCACGACTCTAAGCTTAGCGCAAACACTAGGCTACTGACGTGCGCACCATTGAAACCAAGGAAAAAGGGGTCGTGCAGCTCACCGGGCTAGATCAGAGAAAAATCAACCGAAGATGGTTGACGAAGAAGTGGATCCGGCTGCCTTCCTTCACCGCAAAAAGCACATCAATGATTAGCTCCACTACCAACGCTCCTGACAACGATCAACTGGAGTTGAAATTCCCTCACGCGGAGCAGAGCGGGGTCAAAGGAAACAGATCAGAACATACTAGCTACTCACCACGCACGGAGAACGAGCGAACAGAGTGGCGCAGTCAACAGCTCGGGGCAGTGATTGATGACGCACTGGACGGTGTCGGAACAGATCGGCTGCACGCACGGTCAAGAAGACGCGAGTTTGGTCGGGGTCGATTGAGGCAGGGACCGCGCGTGACCGGGGCTCCAATCGGCGACGGGCTTCACGGAGGCGCACGACAGCTGAGTGGTCGAAGCGTGGGATGGGGCGACGTTGAAAGCGCGAGGGCCAGAGCGGCTCCAGGCGGTGCGACGGGTCGTGTGATCCAATCCCGAACAGGGACCAGCAGAGGCGCGCAGATCGGACCACCCAGGACGAGAGCCGGATCGCGCGGTTGATGGAGTCGATGTGGCGTTTGGTGCCGCCCTCCAGCAAGTGGGTGACGCGGAAGAAGTTCTCCCATAATGCAAAGTGGGACACGATGCCGAGAAATGCCTCGCACAACGTGACGAAGGCGGCGATCTGCAGCACTCCGTTGGGGTTGAGGTGGTGGAGGCAGACACCGTAGTAGAAGAGGAGGCCGCGGAAGAAGTCAGAGCCGGGCAACGCTAGCCCGTGCTCGTAGAAGGAAGTGAAGCTGACAATCTGGTCGCCCTCCGGTGCCGGCGTCGGCTGGCACCCTGCCGGCCGCCATTTGGCAACGTCCTTCAGTGGAAGGAGGCCCGCGCGAGCGTACGAGTCAAGCTCTTCCTCGGTGGTGGTCGATTTCCTTCACGCGGTGGCCATGGTGACGAAGACAACGACGACGATGACGAAGATAGAGGAAGAAGAGAGAGCGTGCAACCGCAACGGTGACGAAGGCGGCGGCGAATGCGTGCAACTGCAACGACAGTGATAGCGACAACGATGAGCTCGAGCGCAAGGACGGGAGGAAGCGAAGAACGCAAGGACGAAGAAGATGAATGGCGAGGTGGATTTCAAAATCCCCTCCCGCGCCCCTTTTAAAGAACCGGGGAGGCGAGCGGTTCTGCCCCCCACGACCCTGACATACGACACGACGGGGCTTTACTATGTCATCATGGGGCGCCCAAACCGTGGGGCACACACGACCTCGACACCCACTCGTCGACAGATGGGCCCGAAGCTATGCATCGGCGCCTCCGTCCACGAAAAGTACAAGCACGCGCCTGACGCCACAGTTAATGCCTGCCTAGCGCCAGATGGATGGGACGTGCACGCACGAAACAGCGCGCCTCGATGGTCGCTCGACCGTTTGATCTCCCCGACGGTTACAAATCCCAGACGCGACATCAAGCGTCCACGGCGATGTGGTGGATCCGTTCGATCGAGGGATCCATTCCCAATAACTTTTAAGTGTCCTGCGGGATCAGAACCCGCATACTTAGCGATCGGGGGCTGCTGACCGGACCATCGGGTCCGACCCCCACTAACAACGCCGATCATGGAACCAGACCACTCCGTTTGGCCCAGCCTAGGCGCGGTGCTGATCAATCCAACCGACCCGTTTAGCCCGACCTAGGCACCTACTTTGAAAGCCGGCCGTAAGCGAAACCGGCCCCAATCATTGACAGTCAGAAAATCCGAGCCCGGTCGATCAAATACGAAGAGGGCACTGTTGCCTCAAAAATCCGAGTCAGAAATTAAATTGAACCCCCGACCAACCCTCCAGATCACTCAGGAGCTCGAGGGCTACGCCCTACGGGCGCCCTCACACGCACCCGCAGGATTCCTTTCTCGAAAACCGAAGATTGAACCCCCGACCGACCCTCTGTGTCGCCCAGAGGCTCGGGGGCTACGTCCTACGGGCGCACTCGCGCGCACCCGCAGGATCGACTTTTTTGAATCAACTACCAAATCAAAACCCTAACCGACCCTCCGGATCGCTCGGAGGCTACGCCTACGGACGCGCTTGTGCGCGCCCGCAAGACCAATTAAAAAACATCAATCTCGAAGACCAGAATAATTTAACCCCGCACCGCCTCAACAAGATTGCAAACGGTGCAGAGCTCAGGGGCTACTGTCAAGATTATGTATCTCGGGTACTTACTGCCCCGGCTTAACCCAAAGGCCCAGCTACGATGTACGGCCCATTACATAGGATAAAAATGGTCAAGGGGGTGTGCTTGCCTCGCACCTTTGTACTTAGTTTCAGTTCGGTGATCTTCTCATATCGATCTCAATGGCAATGTAGTCCCCCAACGATCTCTCACATGCGAAGTCAACATCAAGAAACACCAAAGATTCCGAAGAAAATGATCCAATGAAATCAGCTGCAATAAACACCAAATAATTCAAATAAAAACCCAATAAAAATGAGAGATGCATATTTGAAATAATGCATGAGCTACTTCGTCGGAGTTTGTGATGAAAACATGCTTTAAATGATTTAAGACCTAATTTCATAAAGGCCATATTCACCTTGAAAAATTATCTACTTTATTTACTTTTAGTAAGGTACCATATATATAAACAATCCTATAAGATCTTAATCTAAAATGGTGCTAATAGTTTATTCAAGCCTTATATCATAAAGATAATATGGTTGTGATTATTTTAATTGGCTTAATATATTTAACGTCCAAAGAGGATACGCTATATTAATGTTAAACTATTTCTCATAATAGCCATGAAGTTCTATTTAAATCACAAGAATTCTAAACTAACATTTTCTTCAATGTCGTGATAATGTAAGACAACATTATAAAGTATTTTTATTTTACATTATAGGTTACCCAAAACATTAATAAATGCTTACAGGATTTTTTTTTCCAGAATTAATTATCAGATTGAGCTAAATACATCCTTCTGAGTTCCTAGCATTTCATAACATTCTCTAGGATTAATTACCAGATGGATACAAATTTCTAGGTGCAAAATTGGGTGCCAACAACTGAACGAGTACAGGTTGAGTCTAACACTGGGCCATTACAAGATTTCTTTTCCAACCTATTCTCTCCTTTTCATCTTTCTACGGGAGGCTCTGGCTGAAGCATGTACGCATGCAGGGCAGAGGCGCTGGAGTGGATGGCCAGCGTTGAAACTGCAGCAACTTCGACTGGAACTGAGTAAATCAGCTGCACAGGCTCGCGTTCTACAGCTTGGTTGATGGTTTGCCGGCACAGGCAGTACACAACGGAGGCGCAGCAGTGGCTACGGCAGCACGGCGGCGTGCAGTGCGGCACAAAAGGCAACGACAGCTCAAATCGAAATACTTCCGTGATGACCATCGTACAGGGTGCATAGAAGCTCACCTACAGCTTAACTCGCATTGTGGTGGCCGGAGAACGCAGGGCGACGAACGGCGCCGAAGAAGAAAGGGCCGCGACGGTGGCGAGGACAACTTTTCCAAAATCTCAAAACGAAAACCATATACAGAAGGTCAGCGTCACTAATAGAAGCTCTAGGAACAAGGGATTGAAGAAGAGATCACCAGAGGAGCTCCAATTTCCATCAATGGTGGCGGCGGTCGGCATTTGGCGATTCTCCGATTTCTCTGAAATTAGAGCCGATTCTTGGCCGGTTTCTCGCGTTGGGGAGGTGGAATGGCAAGAGGAATGCCCAGATGGCTTCTTAGGACGGTTTTAAGCACCGGGAACGCGGTGCTCGCCGATATTTTCCTCACAGCAAGGCAGGTGCCGAGAGCGAAAGAAAGAGAGAGAGAGAAATGGATGAGGATGCGGTGGTGTAGCTTCGGCTTGCGCCCAAAGGCTGGGGAGTGGGTGAGCTCGCACATACCGGCGCTGCAGCGCCGCGCGTCGGGCTGCCGATGGCCGGGCAGCGCGGTTCAGCCGGGAACGGTGGAAGAAGAAAGAGGAGGAGAGAGGAGAGAAAAAAGAAAAGGGCCTGGTTGGGCCGTGCACACGGTAAGCTTGCTCTTGATTTTTTTTCCCCTCTTTGGTTAAAGCTCCAAGAGCAGCACGTTATAGTATAACTTTATTTATTTATTTTCTTTCCAAAGGATTAGAACTAGATACGAATGTCAGACGAATAAATTCCAGGAATTTTCTACAATGCATAAAATGACATGAAATGCATGAATTTTTAAGACATGAGAAAATTCAAATATGCAACACAAATTATTTTGATATAATTAAAGTTTTAATTGCATCTTTTAGCTGCCTCTATTTTTTGGGATGTGACATAACCCCATTTTGAGCTAATACAATCAACTCTCTTCTCTTTGGACGTAGGTTATTACATCTCCGTGATGGTCCAAACCAGGTAAATCCTTTTGAGTTTTTCGTACACTAGGCTACATCGATAAGAAGAGCGCAAAATCCCTCTCCGTATACGTAAATTGTACTGTGTCAGGGAGATAAACACTGACAACGCTCGCTACTTTGGGACGGTGGGAGTACAATGTAACATCCCACGTCTTTAGAATCCCTAATCAAGGTGATTAACCCAAATCCAAAAAATTTTTGAAAGGAACCAAGCTCTAAAAGACATAGTTTCCAAACTGAAGTAAAAAATTTAAATTCAAATTCAAAAAAAATAAAAACTTTACAAAAGAAAAGTATTTGAAATGTGGGAAACAAAGCTTTGGACTAAAAATGACCTCATGTTGACAAATTATACAAGTTTAGTGCGTTTTGTCCACGCTCAAAGGAACGCAAATGCAATTCCATTTTGTTAACACTTATCTGTTTTGTGAGTGTCACAGAATAAACTTCATTTCTAATTTGAACATGATCTCAGGACAAAAGTTGTTCATTATAATAATTTATACCTTCATGCAAAGTTTCAAATGTTTCAGGGTTCAGGAAGTATTTGTTTCACACTCCAGAAGTTGGTTAAGTGATCTGTTTCAACAGATTTTGTCTCCTTATCGGTTAACCATTTTCAAATTTGAATACCTTCCACCTCCCTTTGAGGAGACCCGTGGATGGGATTTATATTGTAGATCACATGCTGAAGAGCCATCCAATCCAACTTTGTTTGCTCTTTCGTTTTCTATCCCCAAAATGCTTAAGTGTTAAGCCTCACGGGACGACGCCTATCACGTGGGGCCCACTGGTCGGCCACTTCCTCACCTCCTCCTTCCTCCAGAAGCCTGCACGCTAGTTCCTCTTTGTATTCTTAATCCAGGAGCACCCCCTCCCCACCATTTTTTTTGAAGCAACAGGAGGGCAAAGCCCTACTGATTATATATTAATATTAAAAAAATATAATGTACAAGAAGTCAAAAGAAACAGTGGCATACCTAGGATTTTACGAAAGGTATGCTGAATTTTTTCCAGCTGTACGAACAAAAACAGTAGTAGATATGGTGGCGGCGTTAGTCGCCGGAGGCTAGAGGAGAAGAAAAATAAGTGAGCTACAGAGCACTTATCCTTTCCGACCGAGATGACCGAAGACAATGGTCGACGACCCCAGACTATCAAACTTGAGCCTAGGAAACATATGGGCTAAAAAGATTAACTCATAAATGCATCGTAAATTCGGTCTCATAAAAAAAAAGAGAAATATTTTAAGAAAACATCAAATATTCTATTACTACAGACCAAAAATTCTATCATTTTATTAAGTATTTCGCCATTCAAAATTAAATATTTTAAGTATTTCGTTTGAAGATTTCGGCAGAACTGAGTGTGTATTTGGTGTCATGACAGAGTAGTAGCATCTAGATGAAAAAGATACTTAGGTAAAAATCTAATAGATACATTTAAGATATCTGTTGGAATTAGAAATTTAGTTAACACATGTATTAAATCTAGTTTAGTCTATATAAAATTTAGGTATACCACGGCATACCTAGCCCACCCAATGAGTACACCAGTGAAAAGAAAAGAAAAAAAAGACAAAGAAAAAGAACTAGAGAACGCAACTGATCATTCTTAACGACGGTCAGGTCACATTCAATCTTCAGACAGTCGTCATGACCGTATCTTTCCGGCTTCAGCTTACTTCTTAGAAAGAAGTTCGAAATATGAGGGGCAAACCGATTGGTGTCGGAAGATCGGAACATTCCTGGAGTTTCTATTTGATAACTGATTATCGGCAGCTTGTTGGGAACCCAGGGACATAGTCTAATGTCGTAACGCGCCCTCACCTCGACGTCCCTGCTCATCAGCTCTAGATAGATTGAGATATACTCTTTGCAAGATTCCTCCAGCCCGTCGGGGTAGAGGATTGCCCAGTCGTAACCGCCGACGGTGATGGTCGCCGACCGGACGAACTTGCCGATGCCGATGCCTTTCATCAAGCTGTACCCGACGATCCCAAATGTGTGGGTGCCCGTCTCCGCCTCCGTGGTGTGTCTCGACGCCGTCGTCCTGGATGGGGCCGGCATCCTTCCAGCAGCGAAGATTCCAAGAACCATAGATCAGAACAGGTTTCAGGAAGAAATGCCTCTCTTTCGCAAGAAGGGCAGTGTCGGCAACCTGGAAATTAAGACCACCCACAGTGTGCCTTTTTTATCGGTGCTTGAATGACATGGAAAAAAGCACCGGTGCCCACGCTGTAAGCATGGGTGTCTAGATTGCAGGACCAGGCATCAGTGAATGTAGGCATAAGTCTAGATGACCCTGAATTATGAGAGTGCGTGTACTTTACCTTTCAATCTTTAAAACTAGATATTTAACCTCTAAACTATTGAAAACTATCTAAATTACCTTCGGACAGTTTCAAAGTGGTTTTACTGTTTATAGTCTAACATATCAGTTAGAGTAGATTTATTTCACCCTTTCAACTCTCAACTATAAATGATGGTCTAATTTAACCCTCAAACTTTGAAAATTAGAATTTTAACTCTCAAAGTATTGAAAATTGTCTAAATAACTCCTTAAAATATTTCAGACTTTGGAGGTTATCTATATAGTTTAAAGTACTTTAGAGGTTAAAATTTTGATTTTCAAAGTTTAGACCACTATTGACAGTTGAGGGGTGAAATAGACCTACTTTTATACTGATATGTGGGACTATAAATAGTAAAACCACTTTTAAAACTGTTCGGAGAGTAATTTAGACGGTTTTTAATAGTTTGAGAGCTTAAATATTCGGTTTTAAAGGTTAGAGGTAAAGTGCAACTATGAGCTCAGAGCGTTATCTACACTTTTCCCGTCAATGTATAAGCACCCGGTGCTAGGGCCGTGCACGCTTGTTTTTTCCCCTTATCGTCATGGTATGCTCCGTTGAGGCACCGATGCAACCATTGTGGGGTGAAATGGAAAACAAGCTTCAATGCTTCAACTTGATTGATTTGACAGGTCAGGCATCCATACACTGTGGTTGGTCAAGGTCGATTGCGGGGCGAGACGAAAGAGATGGAGCAGCGAAGAGGATCAGGGTTTAGAGCGGAGTTGTGGATGGTGGCGGAGGGTGCTAGAGAAGCAGGCAAATATATATAGCTATCTTTCCAATCTGCTATTCTGCCATTGGCTTGGCGTTTCCGGATTGGAATCGTCCCAAGATAAATATTTTTTTTAATTTTTAAACATCACATTTGATCATTTATCTCATTAAAAAATTTATATAAATACAAAATAAACAAGTCATAATTAAAGTATTTTTAATAATAAAATAATTCACAACAAAATATATAATATTTTCATAAAATTTTTGAATAAGTCGAATGATCAAACGTGATTACGTGATTTCTAAAAGTAAAAAAGACACTTATTTTGAGTATAGATTACTTCGACAGTATTTCGTTGACAATACGATAGTTGTTTGTCCTTTATTTTTAAATCAAGGATATGATTTTTTGTCATGGAGTCTCCTATCAATAATTCACAAAAAAAATTCCCTGTAAATTATTTTTATTGTCCGGACGGTAACCTAATTATTTACTTAAACTCAATGCTCGAAAGTTTATAAAAAATACGCCAAGCCTATGTATAGCTGCTAACTTAATACTGGCTAGTTTTTATCTCAATTTATAAAACTAGATTACCAATTTATTATAAGGGTGCGTTTGGCAGGTTCCGTTTCACCGAAGAAACAAAAGCGTTTCAGTTTCAGTCCAGAAACATTTTTGATCAGAACCATGAAACCATTTGGCCGAAGTGTTCACGAGCGAAACACCTCTTTAGCCGTTTCACAGGTGTAGTTCAAATTTTCGCAACGTTTCAAGTGTTTCATCGGTGAAATGTTTCACCGTTTTTTCGTTTGGCACCGTTTCAAGTGTTTCACTCGAGAAACTGAAACGTTTCGAGGTGCCAAACGCACCCTAAATCCATAAAAAAAATAGTGGGCTAAGCCCTTTAGCAAGTGGTCTTTGGTAAAAACTAGAAAAAGATATCTCCAATTTTGGCGGAAGGTAAGCTATTTGGCGTTCTAATAAAAAAATAAAATGAGTTATAATACTTAATTCCTCGAACAAGGATAAATCTCTAAAATATATTAAAAACAGCACAACTCTTGACCCTCTTTGGAATTAGACAAGAGCATAACAGCCGCCGCGGCACTTGAGTTGGCTAATATTTTTATATTATTAAAGTTGATTAAATCTATATATAACAATTATTGGTCAAAATTTAATGTCATGGAAACTTAAACATAAAATTTATCTAGCAGAGAGGGAGTGCCTTTTAATTTACAGCTTTGATTTACATCTGGACTTTGCGCAGCTTATTTTCAGCTTTCAGTAGCCCACGTTATGTTTGGCCATTTAGAGAACAAATAACGACTATCTCCGGCTATAGTTTTTTAGCAGTAGCTAAATGATCGCTACAGGTCTTCCAATTAAATCAGCTATATAGTAGGATATAGAAGAAGCTATAGCAGACTATTTTTTCTGGGCTATAAACTTATAATCGGCTATACCCCACCTAAAACCAGTTTATAGATGCCAAAAGACACATTGACTCCAACAACTAAAAATATTTATTAATTTTTTTTCCATTTCAGGCTTTTGTCTCTTTCACAATCGGAATGCCCCTGTTTGTCGAGTGCCCGAGGCACTCGGCCTACCTTGCAAAGAGCCGTTTGCCGATGTCGGCAAAAAAAGGTAGTCTGAACGGACAGAAAACAGTGATGAAGACTTTACCGAGTGCCTGCATGTGACACTCGACAAACTATTTTTGTTTGCCGAATGCCAATCTCGCGACACTCGACAAACTATTTTTGTTTGCTAGGCGCCATATTCGCGACACTTGACAAACATTTAACTTTTGCCGAGTGTCTGAGTAAAAACGATCTGCAAAATCTAGGGCACTCGGCAAAATATGATTTCGAAATGTGAAAATCAGCTAAAATCACACATATATCAGATCACAGACAGTTTATATAAACCACAAACATTCACATCACAGGTAATTTATATAGCCAAAAAATATATAAATCACATCACAGACAATTTATATAAACAAGTCTCACACAAAATACAATAAACATCTATAATATTAGTTTGTTTCACACATAGTCCAATAGCTTCACACACAGATCAACTACGAGGCCACTGCGGCATATGAGGCGATTGATTCGATGTCACATGATTCGATGCCGCCGATTGATTCTGTACAAAGCAAAAAAGATTGCATATGTTAGACAAGATTTAAAGTAAAAACAAACAACTTAAAACATTTATACTCATAGGAGTAGTTACAGGAGGAGGTGGAGGAGGAATTAGCTCCGGTGGCACAGGTTGACCCATCCTCTCACTAAGACTTTGCATCCACTGAAGTATATACTTCATCCTCTGCCGCTCGGCCTCTTGCCTCCGCCGATCGGCCTCCATTCTCGCGGCCATCTCCTCCCTTAGCCTTCTCTTTTCTGCCAGCTCGGCCTACAATATTTCATCTCAATATTACAATACAAAGCAAAGGTATATAAAAATCAAAGAACGACGAATAAGACATAAGTAACCTGGAGTGCCTCCATCCGAGATTGTGCAGTGGCTGGTCGTGGGCGTATGACCGGGCTTGAACTCGTGCTCCTTGCTCGAATCTGAGAGAGAGTGAGAGTGGTGACCGTGTCGAGTGTGCTGTCGCCAATCCAGTACCGGCCGTGCTTCTTGCCTCCTCCTATCCTCATGACGACTTCTCCATCAAGGTCTTAGGTGCTCAGATCGTACTCTTATCCATGGACCTCACTTGCCATCTCAGTGTACTCACTGAAGCGACTATGGACGGTCGCATTGCTGTACGTCGGGGGCGGGTCCTCCGAGTTGTAGTCGACGTCGGACGTCGCCTTGCTCTTGTGGGCCAAAGCTCATGCCATGAACTGAGAGCAAGACTGGCCACCATGTGATGAGGACTGCAAAAAAAAATAGCAAGATAAGTAGAAATTATGCAAAATAAATTCGCGTACCCATCTAGCCGCGTATTCGTCGAGGCTTAGGTTACCTTGATGGTGTGGTGCACATAGCAACATCAAACAACCCTTTCGGCAAGCGTTCTGCGTCTCCTCCCACTCGGCAGCGTACCACTTATTCACCATCTCTTCTCAACACTGGATATGCTGGGCGCACCACCACGGAGGCGCCTACACGTCATTAATTATATGACATATAAGAAGATCAAATTAAGCGTACTAAATCTCAGAAGAAAGCAGTATTAATATTTTATATTTACCTGCAGGTATTCTTCCCGGGTCATCGTCATGGTTCTTGCTTGAGTTTTGGTGATCTTCGTGTCAAGGTACGTAGCATGGTATATTACAATGGCCTAGATGTGAGCCTCGTAATGCATGTCCTTGACGAGCTTGACACAGGGATGACTATCGAATTTTGACTAACTCAAGATTAGGGTTCTGTCTCACTACTTCAGGATCAAACCAATGGCATTTAAATATAACAGGATTAAGAGGTTTGCAACCATTAAACGTGAGTTCATATATTTCTTCAATTCTTTCATAATACTCGACCCCATTAAGGCCTTACGTAAAAACTCTAGTATTTGTCGTTCTTCGATTGGGCCGACTATGTTCATGTTTTGTTGTGTGAAAGCGATATCTATTTACGTTATAACCGGTAAATGACCTGATCCTACAGACACAGCCATCGGCGACCTGTCTCGACTCGGCACTCATAGACGCATCGGTTTGGCCCTACAAGATCAATCAGGATAGTTCGTATTATTTACACATACGAGCAATTTGCAATGTCAAACTAAGTATAAGGTAAATTGGACAGAACCTTATGTTTGAACCAAGACATAAAATCGGGCATTCTATTTTTCGCACCCTGTCTAAGAAGTGTCTCAGCTTCATGCGGTGTAGGTTCCCTTGATTCACGTCAGAATTGATGATGAAATTCCTGCATGTACGGCTCCACCTCGGAAAAGTTGGTCAACACATATAGCATAATATTGCGCCACTCTTCATGTTTCAAAGTCTTATGGGTCGCATCACTTGCACTTTCGAGTTGCCCTCAAAAAATGCTGAGGTTCGATTCATCTTCGCCTGCATTGTAACGAGCTGTTGGGTTATGCACGCTTGGAAGGTTGTCACAATGGTATTTTGTTGTGAAGTTTGACACCTCCTCTACAATGTATGCCTCTGCAATGGAAGCTTTAATTTTGTATTTATTTTTACATTTAGTTCGAAGAACCTTTTGACATCTCTCAATTGAATAGCACCAACGGCCCTACACAGGCCCCCCCATTCGTGCCTCGTACAGGAGGTGCAAAATCAAATGCTGCATCGGATTGAAGAAGCCGGGTGGAAAGATCTTCTCCAACTTACAGAGCAACTTCGGTTCCATTCGCTCTATGTCTGCAATCACGGTCCGAGATAACTCTTTTGCACAAAGGTGACCGAAGAAATTGCTCAACTCTGCCAGCACTAGCCAGACGTGCTCAGAGACATAGCCTCGAACCATCACCGGAAGAAGCCGCTCAAGCCATATGTGGTAGTCATGACTCTTTAGCCCATTGATTCGCTTAGTAGATAAGTTCACTCCCCTCCTCATATTCAATGCATACCCATCTGAGAACATTAAAGTTTGGAACTATTCTAGTACTTTCTTCCTTTGTGGCCTCTTCAGGACGAAATTAGCCTTAGGCTTCCTCCATGACTTGCCGGCTCTAGGAGACGCCATTTTTTACTTTGGTCTATCGTATAACATTGCCAGATCCACTCTAGTCTTAATATTGTCCTTTGTCTTATCAGGAATATCCATGATTGTTGCTCAAAGTGCCTCGACAACATTCTTTTCAGTGTGCATTACATCAATGTTATGTGAAAGTAGAAGGTCATCAAAATAGGGGAGCATCCACAAGCTCGACTTCTGAGTCCAGGCATGTTGCTCATCATACCCCACAAAACCACCTTGTTCACTGACCTCGAGAGCATCTATTTGAGCACGAACTGCGGCACCTGTCATCATTTGCGGTGCAGGCTCTGTAACTACAACACCTTTCGTAAAGTTCTTGATGTCTTGTCTGAATGGATGGTCAAGAGGGAGGAATTATCGATGTTTGTCAAACGAAGAATACTTGCCACTCTTCTCAACCAAATGAACTGCAGAGCTGCCTTGCATACTGGGCATGGGAACTTCTCGTGAACACACCAACCGCAGAATATTCCCATACGTCGGGAAGTCATGCAGGGAGTAGTGGTACCAAACATGCATTTTAAAGTTTCTCTTTATAGCTCGGTTATACATCCAGACCCCTTCCTCCCAAGCATGGAGCAAATCATCAATTACAGGCTCTATGAACACACTCATTTTATTCTCCGAGTGTTCAGAAATTATCAACGACAAGAATATGTTCTGTCGTTGAAAGAGGACGCCCGGGGGTAAATTGAGAGGATGACGAACACGGGCCAACAAGTATATGGGGCAGCCATAATTCCATAAGGATTGAACCCATTTGTTGCCAGCGCAATACGTACATTTTGAGCCTCTAAAGCTTTGTCGCGATGAATCACATCAAAATAGGTCTATGCTTCACCATCAGAAGGATGTACTATCTTCTCAAGATTGTATCGACGTCTATTTTTATGCCACATCATCTGTTTCACGGATTCCTCTGTCATGTATAGCCGTTGGATCCTCGATATGAACGAAAGGTACCGTAAGATTTTCACGGGTATCACAAGTTGCCTCTTATGACCATCACCAGAGTCTACTCCAGGAACCTAGAGGATCCACACTTTGCACAATACTTTGCTTCCGTGTGTTCTTTTCTAAATAAGATGCACCCCTTCGGACAAGCATGTATCTGATCATATGGCATCTTAAGTGCACGAAGGATTTTTCGTGCCTGATACATGTTATTTGGCAGAATGTGATCTTCAGGAAGCATGCTGCCAAAAACTGTCAACATAACATCGAACGCATCTCGACTCAAACTGGGACTTTACGGCCATTAGGCGTTCAATGGCATCCAGTTAAGAAATCTTTGTCTGGCTGTGAAGGGGTTTCTGTGCCGCAGTCTACATGTCGTAATATGCCTTTGCGGTTGCCTCTAGCTCCTCCTCTCTACCTCCTTCAGCGAAGTGTGCTTCATGATAATCATTTAACATGTCTTCTACCCCGCCATCAACATCATAATCCTCGATACGTTGTCTCACGACCTCGTCTCTCATACGAACGGCTTCACGATAATAGATCCACCGGGTGTAATCTACCGTAAGTCTATTCTTGTAAAGATGTTTACCCATGACCACCTTTGTTTGTCAACGCATATTACCATATCTGCTGCAAGGACACCAAGTGGCAGACGCTCCTTTAACCTTGGCAAATGCTAGTTCTAGGAAAGCATCGGTCTTCTCAATCCATTCATCGATCAACGAACCCTGACTTTGAGTGGCCCGTGTACATTCACTCACAGTCGTCCATCCTCTGATATATCAGCGAGTGATATAAAAGTCAATTGCATCTAGACGATGTTTGTACTATCTAATAGGTGAAGGTAGGCTCTAATCCCACCCGAGCATGTGTAGATGAGGTTAGTTTCCATGCTCTATTTCTATCCGAGACAGAATTTTGACAGCACCTCTCAACTGTGACCAGAATACACGTCTTATAAAGGAGATTGTGTATCCGGTCACAACAGGGAGGTGATGCCAAAACTCTATCTCGAATAGGAGTAGACCATGGAAACTAACCCCATCAACGCATCCTCGAACTGTCAAAAAACGTGGACAATTTAAAGCAGATACGGTTATAGATATGCAAAGATCTGCATATTTTCAACCGTATCTGTTTCGAACGGGAGACGTCTAACAACGTTACGTGATCTATGAACATGAAATAGAAAAATGTCTTTTATGTCTCACCTTGATGTCCTGCAAAGTGACAAGCCGAGGACGATGCAATTAAGTCTCTTCTGCAAAAAAAAAAAGAAAAATAATAGCGTCAATGTTGAGCATCTAATACACTGTCTTTCACAACTGCTCCTTCCTTTCCACCACCACCTCGCTCGCGCCATAGCGACCATAGCGTCTACCACCACCACCATCACCACGCTAGTCATGGCGACCACCACCACCATCACCACCTCGCTCGCAACATAGGAACTACCACCACCACCTCGCTCCCAACATACCGACTACCATCACCACCTCGCTCGCGCCATGATTACTAGCACCACCACCACAACTTCGCTCGCACCAACTATGTGTTCAACAACCATAACATAAAAGAAAATTCACCTG
>BCLH01000536.1:71573-95019 GCA_001602315.1 Zoysia pacifica | reverse complement strand
ATTTCATAGAGCAAAACATAGGTTTCAAGGGATGTTTGTAAATGTCAAGTTAATCAAACTGAATGTTTATAGCTGTCAAAAATGTATCACCTTTGGCATGTTTGATTTATATCCTCTAATGTCACCTGAGCGCTTGCATGGGCAGTATAGCTGGCTGTAAAATGATACAAGATAATGTGCAGGCCTGTGCACTTAGATGAAGGAAGATGCTTTGATACATGGCTATACTTTTTACGCATCCTTTTTGTGCAACAACAAGTGACCAAAACTTTATAGTTACCAAGTTCAAAAGAAATATTAACTCTGAATTTGTATCAAGAATAAATCCTAAAGAACCTTATCAATAACTAAGTTCAGAACATCCTAATACTTTCAGCACTGCAAACCAACTCCTATATTCTATACAGATATTCTCCAAATAGATCGCCGCAATATACAGAAAAAATTTGAATACCCAAATGCCTCTGAAATATGTTGTTTCCTGTTAAGGCTCAGAAAATTGTATAATTGGAGAATAAGTTCATGAGATTATTCAATGCTTCAGGATAGAACTTCCTTGCAAACAAATAGCATGGTCGCTTCAGTCCATTCCACAAGCAAGGCCTCTGCAAAAGCTCTTTCTGCACCGAAGAACAAGAGAAAAAAGGCACATGATGTTCAGTATTTACCCCCTAAAGATCACAGATGTCAGAGATGAAAAATTCACTGACATAAATTTTGAAGGAAGATGAGTAACTGATCATGAAATAAGTTGATTAATGTTTAACAAATTCTTTATGCCATATGCTGAAGCTAAACGATAAAATCCCTTACCACCTCAGATGGTGAGATGGAGGGTGAAACATCAGCTTATGTTGTCGTGTAGCATTTTCTTGGGTTTTCTTTTTAGATCAAAAAAGGCATGAGTATAATAATGTATCTGATGTGTGGTATACCTTTTTCTTCTTACTATAATGATACACAGTTCTCCTGTGCGTTTGAGAAAAAATAAAACTAAACAATACAACAGGTACCACAGGGCATCATTGTACATTTAGGAGTGAACATTACTTCTACAATGGCAAGTGTGCACTTTTGTTTGTCTTGCAAATAACATGAGTAACTGGAAGGAGATCAGACAGCCGATTGTGCAAGGAGGAATTGTTGAAATTGGAAAAAAAAAAAAAGTCATCCAATGTGAGTACGGCAGATGCCAAACAGGCGACATTTGGGTAGTGGGAAATAGAAGGTGGGATTGGGATTGGAAAACGAATAGAGGGTTTAGATTAATGAGATGAAAAAATGAATGGTCAGAATCTTCTCTTTCTATTTCCCTTTCCCTATCCCAATCTTAAATCCAAGAATCCAAACACCACCTAGGGGAATAACTTTGTCCTCAAATATATATTCCAACCATGCATATGAGAAAATGATTGGGTTAATAAAGTAATAGAAATATTTAAGAAAACAGATTCATTAGCAAATAGTAGGTTCCAAACTTAGCAACAGAGAAAATTCTCCTACGTCACAAAAGTTATAGATCCAAACTTATAAAAAAAAGAAATACACAGTGCTATGATGAGCAATTTCAATAGCAATTAGTTAGTTAAAAAAAATTGAATATTTAGGGAGAGAGAAAGCGACCTTCTCATCACTGGTGATATGGCTGCTCACATCGATGGACTGCAGAAGAAAATGAGGGTTACAGGCATAAACACAATAAGATAACTATTGGATATATTCACAATATAGGATGACACCAAGTAAAGTTAAACGTACAGTCATATTCTTTAGGAGTTCATAAGTGGCATCCTTAGCTCGGAATGATCTGGGATGCCACTTTCCTTCTGACCAATCAACATATGTTACAGACCAATTAGCAATTCCAGCAGGATCCATCATCTGGTTAATGCAAATAAAGGCTCTCAATGTCAGTATATACTATTGACAATCTGAAACTTCTTAATTTAAAATGCATGCATACTGAATACATACATGGAATAGTGTCGGCAGATAATGCTCATCTGCATAGCAATTGCGGCCTTCGTCCATTCCAGGCTGCAAGAAATGCATAGCACAATCAAAGAAGCGAATTATTAAGAAGAGAACAGTGCTATAAACATAAAATAAATGAGCCAACTCAATTTTATAATTAACTACAAGCCGTGTGTGTTATATGTTCCAACCCTTGAGTAATTTTTGCTACATAAGGCATATAAAACGGGTATTTCCTTTTTAAAAAAACTAAGGAAAAAAACCTCTGCTATTCGTTTCAAGAGCAAAAGAGAACACTGGTGAATGGAGAAACTTAAAAATACTGCCAGTGTCTCAATAAAAGAAGGAAAACAACATTGTGAATGTACTATCACATCACGGAACCATAGACATCAGATTATGCCATCTGCATAGGTAACAGTAGTATAGCATAGGATCAAGAATACTGAGAGAAATAGTAAATAAGTGCTGAACTGCAAGCTAAAATAAACAAAATGCAATCTCTGAGCATCAAACTACGTTAAGCAAACAAAAATTTATCTGCTCGTGCCCAGATCCTACACCATGTAGTCCACCAAGAGGGATTGGATTACCCTGCAGTAATGCCTGAACTTTGTGTAATAAAGGCTGTCAGCAATCACCACCATTGCATGTTGCCGCTTCATTGAGAACCACTACAAGTTAAAAAATGTTCAATTAGTACTTAGCTTGACACACACCATGGTTCTAATGCATTTGACCAACACATATTTGAAATTGAACTTAAGGATTTAACTGTGCCTTATAACCCGCAGCTCGAGCACAAGTACAAAGTAAGTAAACTCGAAAGGAACCTTTGTCTGACCTGTGAGCCCTTCCTGAATTCTGTCTCTCGAACCTCAGGTAACATATTTTTCGAATACCTAAAAACTCCATGTGGCCCAGGATCGTGAAAACTAAGAAATAAATAAGAATGTAAGCAGGAAGAAAAATATGGTGCTATAAATAAGAAACAAAGTAAAAGTCGATATTGGTATGGGACAACATGCATGGATATGAATGAGTGAACCATATATGAGACTTGAGAGAGAACATTATCTCACCAATCTAGAAAACTGTGCCTCGATCCCATGAGGAAGTCGTAGACATAGTCAAAATTGTGAAGAGGAACACAGCTGCAATTAATTGATATTTTTAAGAAACAGATAAATACCGAGACATGTCATCATGAAACATGGGATTGGAGGGACTTATTCGCATAAAAAACAGATTGGAAAGATATGGATTTTGGATTGATTGATAATTACCTGTCAGAAAGCAATACAAAATGTTGGTTGTCTATGTCTTCAAGAGCCTTTGCCAATAACCTCCTCTCAGCATCAACCATAGAAATCATGCCCCATCCTACCTGTAAGCTATATTTCTTAGACCAAACCTAATTTATCAAATCAGATCATTCAGGTACGTTTGGAAACAATTTTCTTAGCTGGATTCAAATACAGCTCAAACAGACATGTTATGTCTACTGCATCATTGTTTTTTGAACATGGGTACCAAAACTGAATTGAACTCTTGATGAAGAACTCCCTGTTTCAACAAGAATAAAATTATGGACTTTCAAAAAATATACTATTATATTGCTTGGCTTTTACCTTTAAATTAATCCAATACTTTTAATTCTTTGCCTGACATTACAATGACTTGTAGAAAATCACTTATGTATATTCAATTTTGGAAGCAGCAGTACTGGGAGCATCCGTACAAGATCTGCTTTGCTAGTATGGTACTCCCTCCATCCTCTTTTATTTGTCATCCTAAGGATGGATATGGGAATTAAGGAGGATGAAAAAAGTGGGATGTGCTGAAAACGAGGAGAAAAGAGATAGAGATGTATTAGAAATAGAGAAAGGTGTATTAGAAAGCGAGGGTGATAATTAAGTGTAGAAAACTTGTGAACTCTAGTACGACAAGTAATCGGAGACGGAGGGAGTGGCACCAAAGGGGTGGGACCAATATAAGTGCTCTGCAACAGTATCTAAATGGCAAAAATAAATCCAACTAATTTCTACAGTGCAGAACATTAGGCTGCAGCAACCACAATCCGATCCTATGTTGTTCAATGTTAGGCCATCAAAACAAATGTCCGTATATAGGTTACTATGGAGCTAGATCACAAGCCTGAAAGAATATTTCTTGAAACTATAGAGGAGTACCCACTACCTAGCCAACCACATTTGAAGTAAATACAAACATCTTCACAAGATCATACCAACTCATTTTTTATTTACACTATAAGTGCAACAACCCTTCATCATTAGAGGTATTACCTTATCACTATGTATGTCTCGTCCAACAAATATGGGACTGACATGTTCAGGCTTTTCACGTGAAGCATGAACAAATATAGTATATCTCCCTTCATGACCCTGCAGAGAAGAAAGGGAATGGCATAAAAATGAGCTCAAAGTTTAGGTTACTTCTCTGACCTTCTTTCAATATGTTGCATATTTTACACAAATAGAATGAACTTCAAAGAAAATTGGTTGTGACTACTTATCACTTATAAATGTTGGTTGTGGCTATTGAATAACTATAGATCAACTATACCACTTGAAAGTAAGAATTAACTTTCTACTATTTATCCTACTTAGAACTCTCGTGGAGCAAAGCCAAAGTGGTAAATCAAGAGTCAGTGACCGAATTAATCATGGCGTGCACAAAATTGGTTAGTGTTCACTAATATACATAAGGAAAACATATGGCATACCTTAAAGAATAACTCCCACAATCTTTCAAAGGGAAGCTGGCCTGGAGTCAAAAACATGAAGGCTATTTTTGGATTCCTTGATATAAAAGGAGGTGTCGAGAGGATCTGTCTAAAGACAACACGAGCAGCAGTCTCCTGGTCAGACAGTTCCCGAGTAGGTTCTGAGGGGAACCAGTCCCTAACAGGATATGTATAATCCTGGGGCGGATATAGATAGGCCCACAGAACAGTGATGATGATGAATACTACAGCTACTGATACCCATATGCGTCTTCTTGGATATGCCCTTAAGCGAGGCACTGGAACACCCTTCATATCTTTGAATACCAATGTCCACACCTAATACCACTTCATCCTTTTTGTCGTTTCATATTGAGCTGCCCCACCTTCATTGCTCTCTACTGGGTTTAGCAATGTGTTTGGCTAAAACTTCCAACTCTGAAGTTGAGACAATTTGCCTTTTGTTTCTAGGATATGAAAACTTCTGTAAAATATTACACAAAAACACAAATTAATGACTACTGCTGAGACATAGGTATTAAAAAGCAAATGCCAGGGTGAATTTTGCATGTTATTAACATGCCATAAAAGTTCAACTAATTTTACAAGGGTACATAGATTTACTCTAAAAAAAGAAATGCAATCTACATTTTTTTCTATTTTAAATACAAAATAAAATTGAATATGCCATTTTGGAACTATCAGTACATATTTAATAATGAAATGAATATAATGTTTTACACATGACCACATTCCCAAATATAGAGATGAAATTAACCTAAGACAATAATGACATATATTGAAGTTGTGAACTTCTTGGCCTCTTAGGCTTTGTTTGCATTCACTTAAATTATCCAAAGGCCACAGAGAAGCATTTGACCAGTGGAATTCCAACCTATTATTCTTAGACAGCAGTTAATATACATTAACATAATGCAATAGGTCCTCTCCAATATCATATCATATTATCCAATCATAGGTCCTTAAGCGCACATGATCTAAACGTAGTACTCCCTCCACTCATAAATAGTTCAAGTGCAGTCCACACTATCCATAGACTGCACCCACCCATCTCTTCGAGAAAGAAGAACAACAGAAACAAGAAAAATAAGAGAGATTGTCTACCTCGGTAATGGACAGATAAGAATTATTTTGAATAACCCTCAGTCATGAGGAACTGATTCTCTATACTTGTATGTGTGACCGGCACAAAAACTGTGGGTGATCCTTTTAGGTTCCAGTTTGTGGTTGCTTTGATGAGCCTTGCTATTATAAGGAATATGGCTACTTCGAAAATTTCTTGGTGGTTTTGGGAATGGTGCATCTACCGCGACTCCATAGAGAATATATGCTTTCAAATAATCTTTTTAAAATTATGAATATGTAAGTATTTTTTATCCACCAAACAGAGTTTGAGCGTCACTGGAGCTTGACGATGTACGTTGCATGCAAGACCTTGTACTTTGTAGGGTGTGAGCCAAGAAAATTGAACTACATCATGAAACTATACAGTAAATTATGTATACATTTCCAGCCCTACAACCTAGATCATATTTATGATCTTTCATACATGCGACAACCCTGAGGATTCTACCCTGGAGATTTAAAATAAATTAGAACAAAAATTTCTACGGAGCGCAGCAGGATACTCAGTCTTGCTGGAAAAAATTAGAAGTGAGTGGTATTTTTTGGTGTCTTGTAGGAGTTGTGCAGCTTCAAGTGCTACGCAGCAGGTCAGCTACTGCACCTTGAGTGGTGTTGTGGCAGCAGTGTCCGGCGTCCTTTGTGCTGTTTTGTATGTGGTGTGCAAGGAGAGTCTCTAGGCTCCCGTGTTGTACTCTTCTTTTATTCTTCTTAATCAAAAGACGTGCAATTCTCCTGTGTGCGTTCCAGAAAATGAACAAAATAGGGACTCCGGCCCCAGACATAAGATTTTGCAATTTGTTTTTTGTAATGATGACGCCTATATTGTGGGCTTAACGAACGACAATTTAACATTACAGTTCATTGCTCCTCCTAGAAAGAAACAAAATGTTGGCCATGCTTTGAAGATGCCACCTTGTAAGTTGGGGAAATCACGAAAACTGTCATGATATTTTTAGCAATCTTGTTTTTTTTTTCTGGATTAAATTTTGGAAACACCTCATGTTGTGTCAAAACCATTACAGTGCAGGAGGGATCGCGAGGACATGAAGAACAGGAGGAGAAAAAAAAACAGGAATATGAGATCGACGATGATGAAGAAACACCTTTCCTTTCAGCTCAACTGTGTGTGTAATGATTGACAATAATATAAAAACTGACGTGTATTTCCTAGGAAGTTGTAACTATGAAATTTACAAATGGAAAAAGGTCCCACCCTCCAATCGTGAGGGACAGATTATCTATACATGTATGTGCGCAGAAGCTGTGTATGATGTTGCAAAGATGATCGCTATATATGTGAGCTGAATCCCCACCAAGAAATAGGAAAAGGTCATCGATACCTGTGGAAGTGCGGCAGGTGCCGATCTAATCAATAAACCTCTAACCGGCTGATGATCCAGAGGAACGCATGCAAGAGCCGCGTTCTAGATCTGTGCTTTGTTTGTGTGGGGTTGGCCACCACCGAGTGGCTCGAACGGACTGATCCTATGAGAAGGGGTCAGTGACGCAGGAAATAATTGCAACAGAAAAAATGAAGGATTTTTGTGTGGTCTTTGTGCTGGGCGGAGAAGGCGGGGAGGAAGTGGAAGTGCTCGCTCCTCCTGTGGTGAAACGAAACCCCCATGCAAGTTGGGAAACCAGGTAATTAAGCTTTTACTATTTTTAGAAACACCTCATTAACATCAAATACACTACAGCGCAAGAAAGATGGATGACATGGAGAAACAGGAAGAAAAAAAAAACATCCCTGAGAACAAATATATAGATTGCACACCATCCCCAAGATCGTGACTCGTGATATTAGAAAGCTCAATGTGAGGTTGATTTCTGCCGATAAATGGGGAAATGCTCATCGGTACCTGCACGTTGCCGGTACATGGGCAGTGTTCTAAGAAACCTCCAGCCGTCCGAGGACCCAATTAAAGAAATGCAGGCGGCACGCTATAGATTTATGCTTTGTTTCGTGTGGGGTGGACATGGGTGGCTCGAGCGACCGTTCCTACGAGAAGGGATCAGCGATGCTGGGAATAACTGCAACAGAAAAAATAAAGGATTTTTTTGTGGTCTTTGTGCTGGTAGGAGAAGGCGGGTCTTTGTGCTAGGAGGCGAAGGCGGGGACGAAGCAGAAGAGTTGGCTCCTCCTAGGGGAAACATTTTTGGCCATGTTTTATAGATCTCCCATGGAAGTTGGGACATCCTGTAATTAAACTTTCACATTTTTTTTGGCAATCTTATACTTTTCCTGGACTAATTTTTGGGTAGCATCAAATCTACTATAGGACAACAGAGATGCATGACATGGAGAAACATGAAGAGAAAAACATCCCCAGAACAGATTATCAATTGCAGAGCTAATCGTGATGTGTGGTGAATTTCTACCGAGAAATGGGAAATGCTCATTGGTAACTGCAGATTGCCGGCGGGTGCCAATCCAATAAACCACCAGTCAGCCAAGGACCTAGAGAAATGCAGGCAATGCGCTCCAGATTTGTGCTTCGTTTCTACGGGGTGACACCGAGTGGCTCAAGCGGACCCTTCCAAAGAGAAGGGGTCAGTGACGCTGGGAATAATTGCAACAGAAAATAAAGGATATTTGTGTGGTCTTCGTGCTGGGTGGAGAAGATGGGGTGGAAATGGAAGAGCTCGCTCTCCTAGGGAAAACAAAAATTTTGGCTATTTTTAGGCGATCATATATCTTTCCTGGACTAAATTTTGGAATGCCTCATGTAGCATCAAATCCAATACAGTGCAACAGCAATGGAGGACATGCAAAAATATATAGGAAGAGAAATAAAACAGGAACGTGAGATGGATGATGAAGAAACTCTCCTTTGGCTCTAGCTACGATCTGTGTTTTCGAGGAAGTGCTGACTGGAATTTACAAATGGAAAAAAGTCCAACTACATTATGTTTAGTTTTTGGAGAAATTGCAGCACCCCTATATATATCATTATTATCAAGAAAAATATGTGTGCGTGGTATTTGTCCTCTACTTTTTGGAAACTTTGTGGGAAATGTGGCATATCTATTTTGTCAGATTGTGACATTCGCTCAGGCATGTGCTTATTAGATACATCAATTTTACAGTGGTACTCCATTACTATTTTTTAAACATTTCTATCAGATAAGCGGATAAATATCCGATACGGATCCGTGATGGATACGTGGTGGATACTTACCCACCAAGTATTGGAAATAAAAATAAATAGATGAAAATTGGATACTTGGGATGATACGTGTTGACCCATTCTAGCCTGCTAGTGGGTATGTTTTGGCCCAGCAGGAACAAGGTTCAACCCCATTGTGATGACATGGTGCTGCTCCATTCTTCTTATCCTATTTGATTCCAGCAACATGACCACCATTGAACTTCAATTTACATTGTTTGTGCTGTGATCTGCAACGTTTGGGACTGATTCGCGGACTTCTTGTGACTGCTAGGCTCTATTTGGTGGATTTTCTATTATTTATTAAAAAACATATCCACCTATCGGGTTTTTCTAAAAAATGATGTATCGCTCTATCCGTATCGATCAGATACCGATACACGTATCCATATCCATGTCGCATAGCCCCTGTATCACTATCTTAATGATTTGATCTTTTTTCTATGTTAATAACAAAAAATGACCAGTATGTTAGAAACTGATGTGAGGAGCTCTAGAAATCACCTAGAGTGAAACCAACCTGAGTGAGATGGTTTATGCAAGTTCCCTTTCCTTTTTTTTTTCTCTCTTTTGTATTACTAGCCTGTCACATGGTTGTCACCCTAATTGAAGGAAAAATAGTGGTTCATGGTTAAAAGAAACATCCATGGTATAAATATTATTCGACTTGAGTCCTAAAACTAAAAATTTTCATCAAAAAAAGATATTAAATTCCTTCTCTTTGCTCCACTATATTATTATTAGCAACAAAATTCTTTTATAATAGCTATTTCTTCATATACCCGACCCTCAATGCATGAACATAATTGAGGCTCCGTTTGGAACATAGAAATTTTATAAAAATCACATAGCAATTCCACAGGAAAAATGTAGAATTTTGGAAACTATCTTGTGTTCCGAATGGGGCCTGATCTTATTCACTGTAGCACCTTCACACTTCAGGCCAGTTGGTACAGAAAGAACTCCAGATTCTCCATTTTTTTATTGGATGTTCCATCAATGGCAAGATCACCACCTTGAAGTGGGTGTCATTTTTGGCGAAAGATGGTCCCAGGCACTTCTTGGATAGGGTTGCTTTTAGCTACAGTGTCACAACATGGCAATATATACAACGTAGCACATCCCTCACTAATGAAACAATAGTATTGTGAGTGGCAACAATACTATGCATGCATGTGACTTTTATCCTTCTTGAAAGTAACAGGAGTGTAATCAGTAAGTTTATTGAAACCTAACTGTTTTTAACTTAGAAATATATTTTAACAATGTTTTATCTTTGGGAAGATTGTGTCTAAGCTCTGAATATGAGAAAAAAGACATCTATATTTAAAATTACGAACAATGATCAAAGTCCAACACACAGTAAATGAGAGACTCACATCTGGCTGCCTTATGGACAAGGAAATGCATGCTTAAGTCTACGGTATAGTCTATTCAGTATGCAAAAGCCCATGGCAGGTAGAGAATATATAGCTTACAGCAGGCAACATTAGCAGGATTAGGATGTGAAACTGTCACAAACACCTAGAGTGTATAGCGGTTGCAGATGAACTAAATATTGTTGAACGAAGTGAACTAGGCTTGAAAGCAACTGCAGTAGAATTCTGTCGACATTCAAAAACATTTAAATATCGATGGTATTATGTGAAATACTGATAAGAGCATATTGCTTCAGTTCAAGCACCTGCTTACAACCAAACTAGCAACAAACTATATGTCGCCCAATAGTTACCCTCAAGCCAAGGAAAGGCAACACATGATGGGCAGAGAGCAAGGTGTAGCCAAGGACGGACTTGCCGGTCGATCAGATGGATGGAACCCATTCATGCGTGTGCACGAACTGCCGGCGAGCGGCTGTCGATCGGCAAGTCATCCTTGGCTGCATCTCCTGCTCTCTGCCTCCTCTTGCATTGCCGCCAAGGCAGCTAGAGAACAGGCAGCTTCCTCAGTTCTGCGGTGAACAGCAGCTTCTTGAAGGGCAATTTATAGGCACAGGCACTCAGCCATAGTTGATGTGGAATATGTCGCCGGTGCAGTGCTGTATGGGCCAGCATTTTGACTTCTGCATTTCCGTATTTTGGGTTTTTCTTTTTTTTTTGGAGATGCTTCGTTCGGCACAAAGTTATGCTATTGCCATTGAGGTGAACAGAGCGAAGGACCTATCCACTTACTAGTGCATGGGCTACATAGAGCTTTCTGTCTCGATTTCCGTCTTTTGGGGAAAGATTTGTGGGCCAAATTTTAGCTATCAGCAGGAATATAATCTTGTCTGAATTGTAGCTGTTCTGCTTTTTGTGTGGTCACTGCTCAGCGCACTTGTCCGCACACCAAATATGGAATAATGCAGCTGGGAGGTCTGTTTTCCCTCAAAGGTCGGGGAGAAATCAGGTCGGATTCGATAAGCGCACTATTGCTCAATTATCATGTGCATCACAGGATTCGCAGCTGTTTTCTTTCCTAAAGTTCGGTAATTCTAGGCTCACACATAGTCACGAACGTGTAGTTTGCAGTACAGAAGCAAGATCAGGGTTTGGATCAAAACAGATCAAATTTATTCTACGAATTTTGCTAGCATTTTTAGGTTTTTTACTTAATAATACATAGAAAATTATATAATTTCTAATATAAAAATATATTTTTTATGAAAACTTATTTCATAATGAATTCAAAAAATATATTTTTTATATGATAAAACAATTATTAATGTGATATTATTAATTATCAAATGATAAAAGTTTGACTTGAGGGAGTAGTATCTAACCAATATCAACAAAGAAAAACCGAAGGTAGTAACTTATATGACATGTAGGATAACCTATTATTTGTATTGCTCGATCGGATTTCGGACAAAGTAGAATATACCTATTACCAACACACTATAATCTGCCGATATCAAATTATAAGAGGTCACGGTTTCAAACTCTAGCGAATTAAGAACTATTTATCTTCACCATTATGGCTGCATTCACTCGTGTATGCTCAAATTAAAAGTACAGACCATTTAAAGCATTCAAAACTCTCTGAGCGTACAACAATCTTATGAAATTATTGAAACATTTGAACCATAAATAAATGAAAAACAGAGATATGTGAAAGTCAAAAAGAGGCACCGGATTTCAGGACAAGCTCCAAAGTTTGATCCTCTAGTTGATATGGAAACCATATGGTTGCAGACTTTCCTCTTTCTGCTGCTACTTTTCATATGATATGATGCTTCGTGACCAGATTGGGATAGGATTTTGTGCTTCTCGCATCTTCCTCAATATCATACATTATTAAGCCTCTTTTGTACGCATCATGCATTTTTTACATCTGATTATGAATATATATAAGTTTTTATTTAATTTTTTAAGATTGAAGTTTCTTAATTTACTAGCTACAACTTATCTCTAAAAACTACTCCCTCCGTCACAGTATGTCGTTTTAGTTTGAAATCCGAAAACGAACGCATTTCCCTATTTGACGCTGCTACCCCTACCGATAGCTTAGCCCTTCCCCGCACCTCTCTCAGGGGGCACTCAAAGCTTCTTCCCCGCGCCTCTCTCGGGGGACTCAAAGCTTCTTCCTCGCGCCCTCTCCAGCGGACTCCAAGCCGCGGGTCTGCATGCCGTAGTCCAAGCCGGCGTGATGGAGAAGCCGGCCAGAGGGGATCTCGCCGCCACCGGGAAGGGGGAACCTCGTCGGCAGGCCAGAGGGTGGACAGAGCTCGCCTTCGATGGGCTCGGTGGCGGAGGGGACGGCCCTCGCGCACTGTCGGAAGACGAGGTGGCGGGGGAACTGCCCGAGCTCGCCGCAGGGGAGGAGGATGTCGCTAGGAGGGGCGGCCATGCCAGACCGGCCGGAGCTTCGCGTGGCCGCCGGGGAGGAACTCCTCATGCGGTCGGCGGGGGACGGGCCAGAGCTCTGCATCCCGCCGTCCTTGCCGCCGCTGCTTCGGCCATTGCTGCTGCTTCGGCCGCTGCGGCTTCCGCCTCACCACGGGGGTGGGGGCGGAGTTCGCCAGGAGGCGGGGGAAGGCTGGGGAAGACGGAGCTTGTCACCTCGCGGCCGAAGGGCGGGCAGGGACGGTCCGGAGCTCGCCGGCTTGCCGGGGGGTGCGTGGATCTCGCCAGAGGGGCCCTCAGACGCAGACTAGCGGGGGCGGGGCGGTGAACGGAGCTGGGCGTGGAGGAGGCCGAATGAATGTCTCTGAGAGAGAGAGAGAGAGAGAGGAGTGAATGCTCCTACGACGGAGGTAGAACGACACTAGTATTGTATTGGGACAATTTTTAAACGTTAAAATGACATTTGTATTGGGACGGAGACAATATAATATATTTAGGTGTGTATGTATCCAGAGCTTCAGAGCTTTTTGAGTTGGTCTTAGGTTGAAAAATCAGCAGTTCAAATATTTCTTTGTTAGATCATCGTTAATTAGCTAGATAATATTATCATACTGTATCTCATATCGCCGTCATGAAGTGCCAAAAGGTTAATGGGAAGGGAATCAGAAAAACTCCTTTCCATGCAATGATTGTTATTCCCAGCAGGTAGAAAGTTGACGACAGAGCACACGAGGATTCAAATCTTATTTGGCAATTGGCATCTCATTGTACTCATGTACTCCTATATTGTAACAATGGAGTATGTCGTTTCCCTTGTGAATATCTGAATGGTGGCATAATAATTACATTGCATGCTTTTACTGAGAAGGAAACGAACTGATGAGCACCTGGATTGTTTTATTACAATGGTCTAAGTACTACTAGCTATGATAGTAAATATTATCAGATCCACAAACGAGAGCGTCTCTTGCTCCAGCCCAAGGGGCCCAATAGAACCCGACTCAATAAAACTCCAGGGCTTGCTTAATTAGTGTCTATTTGGATCCGGTATGGATTTTTAAAATCTATATTATAAAGGTAGATTATATAATTTAGATTATGAAAAAATCTAGATTGGGTGTTTGGAGATAATATTATATAATATTATTTTTTAGTTTTTTACTTGTCTAATGACATGTCCATCCTTTCTTTATTCTTAAAAAGGCATGGTGTTGAGAATAACAGAAGATAAAATTTTTTACCAAACATAATCTGATTTTAGCTAGGTTGAGGAAGCTAATGAGATTATATAATCTAAATATTAGATTATATAATTTGTAACATAATATGTCCTGTTTGAATCCGTTGTGATTTTTATCCAAAAAGGCTTGGTCTTTTAATTAGATCAGTGAGAACCCCAACTCGGCCAATAAATAAATCGAGTCTTTTAGATGACAAAGGGTAAGGTAAAGCTAAACGAAGGGTTAGTCAAAATCAAACCGATTAGTAACACTGAGATCTGAGATATGCTAACAGCGATTGTCATTCCCAGGGAAAAATGAACACAGTGATTATCATTACCCCGTTCCCACCGTGCTGGACGAGAAATAGTTCCAGGCTCATGGTGCTTTTGGATATGGATGATGGATCGATGTCTGTGAGTCTTGCGTCGGCGGTGAGGGCACGACATGCGTGATGAGAAGAGAGCTGGGTGTAGCCAAGGATGAACTCGCCGGCCGGCCAGCGAACGTACGGTGGCGCGTGGCTGGCCAGACGGAACAGTCGAGTTGATGGATCTGAACTGAGTGACCGTACGCGGGCGCGCCGCAACGCCGGCCGGCAATTCATCCTTGGCTACATCCAGCACTCTCCCTCCTCACGCATGGCGCCTCCTCCATGAGACTATGACTCGGTCTCTGATCTCCAGATCCTCTAATCTCCCCCCTCGTAGTTTTCTAAATGTGCTAGCTTGTTCCTTATATATGTGGATGGATGTGGTTCCGTGATCATGCCAAAGACGTGCGTGTGCTGCGGTGCGGTTAGGATCGAGAAGCGATCGGAAAAGTCGGCGAGCTGAAGACGCATGGCAATGGCATGACGGAGGAGTCAGTTGCGCGAGGCTGTTAGGTTTGTTGATGGATGGGGAGTTAGTGCTGGTCAGTGGTGACTGACTGCAGTCTCTTGGCCCGTGAGCTCACAGCCTAGAACCCGTCAAGGCGACGATCACGGCCCAGTACCGGGCAGTGGGCACCTATAATTTTAGAACCATCTCAACCTGTTGACGACGAATTTTGGCATTTTCTGATATATTTATATGAGAACTGACAGTGCTTGGTATCTTGGGCACTGCCTCCCGTCTAATCACCGCCGTTTATAATTAACATTTGATTACAAATTTAATTAATTGATGTAAGATACTACAAGAAAAATCATTAAGATATTTGATCATTATATATGTAAAATTATTCACTATAACTATTTTATTATTAAAAACTTTGTTACTATATGTATATAGTAACAAGTAATTTGATATATTGGTCGCTAAAATTATGTGACAATTAAGGAACCTTTAGTAACTAAATACATTTATCCAACAATGAGCATATATCTTCATTAAAAATGGATCTCGATAATTAAAATTAAATTTTGATCACTATTTATTAATAGTTATCAAATTTCTTGGTCAAGATAGGTGTTTTGGTAATCTTGACTCAATAGAAACCGTTCCGATCTGAAGCATTCGTCTCCGATCAGCTGAAGCGAGCGACGGTTTTGACTGCATCTTCCCCTCTGTGGCTGACGCCGCCACCTGTGCGCTGGTTCTGGCTCCGACGTCCGACCTCATGACCTGCCGCGCCGACGCCCTGCCTCGCCAGGTGCCGCGCCCCTGCCCTACCTCGCCACCTGCCGCGCTCTGCGCCGCGTGTGCCAAATCTAACCTTTAATTAAAAAAATAAAAACATTAATATCTGACCCACAAAAAATTGTACCAAACACTACTTAAAAAAATGTTTCTACAAGCGGATTAAATGGGTTTCTGCGGACCATTTCTATTTCCATTGTCATTTGTAAGCCTATAAAAATAGTGCATCTTTACACGCGTTTATGTGAACTAAAAAATGCTTTGTGCAGATGAAAATGTTAAAATAACCGCTGCACAAAGATTCTTTAAATAGCCGCATGCATAAAAATCCTTTGTATAGGCGAATCTTTTAAAGAGCCGTCTGGAAAAAGAAATCTTAGTCAGTTGGAATTATTAGGTGGTCCACCTGTACAAATCAATTTTTGAAAATAAAAAAAAATCTGAACCGTGCTCCAGCAGCGGCCAGACTGTCCTGTCTCCCAGCCAGCAACCACCATCGACCACAATACACCAGCAGGGAGAAAAATCGAAGCAGATGTCGTCGGAGCCACTGCAGTTGTTGAGATCCCTCTGAGGACTGCACCGCCAACATGAAGAGGTACTAGTTTGTGTGCTTGAACCTGCAGCAAGGATTGATTCAACTAGAGATGATCCAACTAAAAAAGTTGGTCAGAACTTGCTAGAAGAAATTCGTAGGAAGATTAAGAATTGGCAAGAACCGTCACCTGCAAAGCTTCCGAAGCCCCTTCCTGTTCTGTACTCCAAGCCTAATGAATCAAAGGTTGAGCTGGAGAAAGGCATGAAACAAAGATTGAGAAAGTACTTAACTAATCGAAGGTGAACCAGAGAGAGAGAGAGAGATGAACTTGAGCAGGTGCTGCCCCCCCCCCCTGGCGGACGCGGAGGGGGCCTGCCCCGCACTCTCGAAGGCGGCGCGCTGAGGCAACCAGCCCCCCAAGCGACGAGCGCAGGCGGCTAGCCCCACAGGCGATGCGTACAAACGGCCAGCCCCCCGGCCGATGCGCATAGGCGGCGGCCCCCTAGTGGCAGTCCCTCAGGCGGCTGTGGCAGAACCGCCCCAAAACATTGGATGGCTCGCCTAGAATCGATTTCGGGTAATATTAAGCAACAATATCTAAATAATACAACACGAGTGATATTATAAAATAGGAAACCGATCAAAGTCTTACAATAAAGTTCAAGTAGTCTTAAGAGAGATAAGTTTAAAACAGTGTTTAAAACATAACAGAAGCGATACAGAAGAGATATGACGGTTTCCTACTGTAAAACATATCTTTCCCTAAGACATGCTTCACTCCTCGGGACCGGAGTTCGGTAAGGAGAGAACCGGTTCACAAGACCAGTTCGCAGGAGCCTCACCTACCCACACTCCTTAGCCGCAACTGCTACAACAGCTACCTGCAGGGAGATCTACACACAACAAAAAAGAAAAACAACAAACCGTGAGTACTAATTACTCAGCAAGTCTTACCCATCGAAATTGGCTAACTACAGCCGACTCCTAAGCATAAGAGGCTGACTCAGAGGATGGCTATTTGCATAAACATAGCTCTAATAGTGCATCCTTACTTTCAACTTTCACAGAATGTAAATTTAATTTGCACTAGAAACTATAGCAGATATGGTTACCAAACAATTTCCAATAAACTAAGCAAACAATTCATATTATTATTATTATTCCAATTGTTACTACGATGTCACTCAGTGAACAAGTGGTACTTGTTACTGTGAGGGGCAGCGATTATAATCTATTTACACCAGCTGGGAAAAACTCGAAGCACACGACACGTACATGCTTACAGAAGCCACACGTGGCAACCTTTCACAACAATACCATAGGATCAGTCCGACGCGCACCTCTCTCAAGCACATGGTCCTCCATGCGATCACCACGCCGGGTGCATCCATGGTCAGATCTAAGGTTTTTTTCTACTCCCAGCAGAAAGAAAGGTAGGGTTATGTCCAACCACTACGGTATCAAGCTACGTCAGTTTCTTGAGTTCTATGTCTCGAGTATGTCTTCGGTACAGTTCAAACTTGCTCAAACAGAGCCACACTCGAATCGGTCCTTAACCGACACAGAGCTACCACCGCGAAGGCCCAGCCTTCTCAAAACCCTCCTATACTCTATTCCCGTCCGGTCTCAGGTTTATTCAAGTATGGGATAAAATCAAACCTATAATCTCACGAGTGTGGTTTTTCATTCACTCGACTTCTACTGTTGATTAGAACTCATAGGCTAGCACTACAGCGAGTTACCTGTACCAATATATACTCAATAAGAGTAATTGGTACTATCAGCATTCTAGGGTTTCAAACAACTCCTATAACTTAATGCACAGTACATTAGCTCTACAATATATAGTGATAAAATAAAAATTTAAAACAGAGTTAATACACTGAGGCTTGCCTTCGGTTTGCTGAGAGTTAGCACAAACAAGAGGAAAGTCTTCAGCGACGAACGACTCTGGAGCGATTAGCGCTAGATCTTGGTCTTCGGCGACGTTTTCTAAATGTGTGAAATAATGTGCGAGTGCGATTAGTTATGCATCTAATGACATCTAATGTTTTATTTGTCATCGCATGTGACAAGGATGTTCATATGCAATGATATGCTCATGAATGCATATGTCAAGGATGAATATGCGATGATATGACAAGAAGAGTACGATGATGATTTCAGAAAAAGGGATTTTATTAGACCAAGGTGCTGCTGGGATTTATATGAAAAGATTTCTGAAATGAATTTCTATACTATATTAAATAGTTTATAATAAGGAAGATTACTTCTAAATTTTCTTAATATAGTTATTGAAGGCATAAACTACAATTTTAGTTGCTCATAATATTAGTAGGGCTATAAACTAATTTCTGAACAAGTTATACAATTTATTATTAAACTATGAATTTATAATGAATTAATCTCTAACTAATAGTAAGTAATTATTTATAAATAATATACATGTACATAATTTATAATTAATTCTAGGATAACAGGTCTTAATCATTAGAAACTAAATATAAAATTTTTACATTTTAATTATGTATGAAAATGATGATATGCATGCATGTGCAATGTATTTTATTTAACTATTATAATTAATTATAATGTAGAAAATGCAACTTTGACAGTTCTAAAATATTCTACATGATGAGAGGATTCCAACAGTATATTATTTGAAATTTTTGGAGTTCGTATGAATTTTCTATGAGTTTTGCAAGTTTTTACAAATTTCTGCGCAAGGAATAAATAATTTTCAAGATTATTCTCATCCGTGCGCCACGTGTCGGCCTATAGTCGCAGCCGCATGGGTGCTCGCTGAAATAGAGGCCGCACCGGATCCGGGCACACGGCCACACCGGATTCGGTGGCTGGCCGAGCGGTCGAGCTCGGCCACAGCGGCCTAACGCCGGCGTGCGGTGGCGCCGCGCTAGAGGCGGCTGGCCGGTGGCGGTCGTGGTCCAATTTTTGCGCCACCGTAGTCGCCGTCAATAGAGGAGTCCAGCGGGGTGGTCTTCGGTGTGGGGAACTCACCGGAGAAGCACGACGGCGACGAGCGGCTCTGGCGAAACTTTGGTGGCACGTAGGAGGCGCACGGTGGAGGAAACCTCAAGAGACTTGCTCCTAGAGCTTCACCGCAGAGAGAAGAAGGCCGGCACGGAGATTGTCGTCGTGGAGGAGGAGCGGAGAGGGGGTGTCCACGGTGAGGTCGCGCGGTTCAGTGGCCGACGGCGAGGGAAACTTGAAATCCCTGCGAATCCGGCAACGAAAGTTCGATTGAAGACTTAGGAGGAATTTGCAGGTGATGGAGAGGGTCAAAAAGCGAAGGAGACGCGGCGAGGCTCACCGGAGTTCACGAAATTGGTCAGCCCGACACGGCGGCTTCAAGAGCTCGATTTTTGGGGAAAAACCGAAATCCGGCGAGATCGGTGGAGGAGGGGACGAGGCGAGGTGGTGACGACCTCAAACGAGTGGGGGCTAAGCTCCTCGCTGCGGATCGATGGCCGGAGATAGCTCGGAGATGGCTCTCGGCAGCGGCATCGCATTCGGCCGGGAGAGCTGCGTGCGCGACAGAGAGTGAGGAGAACTATGGAAGAGACGGCCGAGAAGGCTTGGACACGGGCGAGGATCGTGTCCGCGCTAGAGCACGTCCCCAGTTCTGGGGGTGCATGCAGCGAGGGGGAGCGCGAGGCGCGGGCGCGTGGGGGGCGCGCTGGACGCCCGCGGTTGGAGAGGAGAAGGAAAGAGAGATGGTAGGCTGACAGGCGGGCCCCGCGTCCTTTTTTTTCCTGATTTCTCAGAATTTCTGCGCTGCTTTCTGTTTTTAATCCGAAAGCATGACTTTATGAGCTCTAAAATTTTTGAAATTTTGTAGGAGTGTAAAACTTTTATAAATGAACAACTTTCATTTTGGGGTCAACCTCAAAATCGAAATAATTTATTTTCTATTAAATTTCAAAGACAGACTATACTTAGAGTAAAAATTAATTATTTGGGACTTTTAAACCTCAAATAAAAATTCTTTGAAAACCTCTAAAATTCAAGTGGTTGCAAGAACTTTCAAGAGAGATTTTTGTTTCACAATATTTCATTGAAAAATTTGAACTCACATTTTAAATTTCAAACTTAAATTTGGGACCAATTTGAAACTAGGTTTAAATTCCTTCGAGCTCGGATTTTCGGGAATTTCGAATTCGAATGGAGTGGTCTTAGTATTCGTAAACATGAAGTGTTACAGCGGCGGCCCCATACCGGCGCGCGGTGGTGGCGCGATGGGAGACGCAGCGTTGAGGACCTGCTGGTGCGGCCCATGCTTGAGCAGGTCGCCATACATCCTGCCAGAGGATCGTCGTGGGGCCTGGGCCCCCTAGATCTAGAGCGGTGATAGTGTCCTTGGGAAGGAGGGGTACTCAAGAAGGAGACGGGAAGAGGCAGAGGGCTTTAAGTTGGGTGGCTCAAGAGTTAAGATCCAGTGGACAAGGAACGTCGCCACCTGATTGGTTGACGGGTAGTCAGCTGGATCGCCGAAGCTACAGGCTGGCGTCTCTCCTTAAAGAACCGCTAGCGGAAATGTATTTTATTTCAGTGGTTGTCTTAAGCAGCCGCCTGCATAAATAATCTTATTTATGCAAGCGGTGTGTTAAGAGAGCCGCTGCATAAATTTATTAGTACCAACAGTTTTGAGCATGGGCCCACACATCTCTTTGTATAAGCGGTTTGTAATTTTCATCCGCCTGAACGTTAAGATGAGAGGTGTTGGGAAAAATGGTTTTTTAGTAGCGGGACCCACTACTAAATTTCCAAGCATGGATGTAAAAGGCAGCTTTAGGGCAAAGTACCGGATGTCAAAGTCTCAGCATTACTCAAAGTACCGAATGTAAAAGGAAGCATTAGGTGTTGGAAGAGATAGATAACCACGCACACTATTCTTTCATTTACTATTACACAACAAAATCAGCATACCAAGTACAGTTCAAAGGATCCTACAATGCTTTTGAAGCAACAGCTGGCCGTAGTAAACAAGTACTCTTCCGGTCTGTGTTTTCTGGTTAATTTTAAAGGATGGAGTGAATTGTTTGTGAGTTGTGTATTCTGCAGCATGAAGATTGTAACTTTGCAAAAAAAAAACAGATGTTGGGCTTCAATTGGTATCACAGTCAGACAGCGAAGTCAAGCGCTCCAAGTTTTTTACTCTATTAAACGTCAGCTTTCAGTGCCTTTCTTCTGGAAGTTATTATTTTAATATCCGGGAGTAGTATTTGGACTAGCAGAAATATTTAGATTTTTAACAATGGGGATCCTTTTATTCACAGCCGATGGGTTGCTTGCTGTTACATTCGGCCCACGGCCCTAAACAACACGCGCATACTCGAGACTTCACGCCAAAGTAAAAATGCTAACCTCTGTTATGCTTTTTTGCTGGAAACATGCTTCTGCTTGCTCTGATTCAGGTGCTTCAGAGCAGAGGTGGTTGTGGTCGTAACACTGTCCCACAACGCGTTATCTTTGCGGCCCCCAAGCCCTAGCTCTCATCGTCGAACGCCATGCACAAAGCTCAGGCACGACATTCCATGTAGAAAATCGATCAGCTCCCCAAAATGACTAGAAAAAGAGAAGCTGGCATGAAATTAGGATTAGGTGCCGATGAAAGCTGAGCAGGTTAGCAAATTAATTTACAAGTACTCCATCCATCCCGAAATATGTGTCATTTTTTAACTTTTTTAAATCAACGTTTGATCATTTGTTTTATTCAAATTTTTTATTAAAAAAATAAAGCAATTCATAATTGAAGTATCTGTAGAAATAAAATAATTCATAATAAAATAAGTTTTTTGAGACGCATAATAAATAATAAAATAAGTTGATGGGGGCATTCATCACATAGTGGGCTCCACCCAGCCCAAAAAGGCCAATTATCGGCCCACCCAGGCGGGCACCAACAACCGGAGGCCGACGGAGAAGTAGCCGGCCGCCTCCTCCCCCGGGATGAGACAACGCGACGATCGATCGATGGAGTCCGTTTGTACCTGCGGTGACGGCGGTGGGTCGGCGGGGGGTGGCAGGCGGAGCAACTGCAGAAGCCGGGCGGTGGGCTGTAGGCGCGGTGTGCGGTGGGTTGGTGTACTACCACTACCACTGCGGTGGTACGGCACGCCAGCGCAGTGTCTCTCGCCACCGACATCCTCGTCGTCCCCCTCTGTTCGCTCTCCATCCTCGGCCCCCTCTTCCGCCACCCCCACATCTCGTGCGTGCCTCCTTCCTTTCTCCCTCGTCGTCTTTGGTCCCCTTCCTAATCTAGTCTCTTCGATCCAAGTTTAATTTCCCTGATGCTTGAGGCATCGGCTTGCCCAAGAATTTTTAGTTCTTTATTAATTGTATTAGGCTGCTTGTACTCAGTAGCGGTTGGTGGAGTCACTAGTTAATGCAGCCTAGTGGATAATGCTATAAAAGTTGAATGGGCAATTGTGTTCTTACCTTTATTTTGAGGTTTAATTGTGAGTTTACTTCTATTTTTTGAACTTTGTGATTTTATTCTTATAATTTGAAAACGAAGGTTTGACTGACTTCTACTCTATTAAGTATAGTTAACGGTTAACCAGGATTTAAAAGGACAGAAATTTCTTTGTGATTTTACCCTTTCTTTTCTACTAAGTTTATGATTTTATTCTATTTTGTATCAACATTGATAATATTTAGACATAACATAATATTTTAAAAGAATATTTACACATATTTTTTTGAAAAAGATTTTTATAGAATTTTTACAAAATTTCAACAGCATATTCACAACATTTAAGCTCGCTTTGATAATATTTTAACAATGACATAACAGCATAACATATCTAATAAACAAACACACCATTGGCCCCCGTTTGGAACTGATTCCTAACTGCTTACATCGGATTTAATCAGGGAAGAGCACCAAACGTCTCGATTCTTTGCCGCCTTGGAACCGCCACAATTCCGTTGGACGCCCCATTTCGCCTGCCACGCAGAATCGCTCGTCCCCCAGCTTTGCGCGAACGCCCGCGCCACCTCTATCCTCTTCTCTCTGCAGTTCGCACTCGCCCCTGCCTCTCTATCGTCTTCTCCGAGCCAAACCCCTCCTCTGTCCGCACCAGACCTGGCCACTCTGTCGTCTTCTCCACGCCGGACCCCGCCTCCGTCCTCTGTCCTCCACGCCAGACTCGCCTGTTAGCCCAGCGCCTGCGCCTGCGCCTGCTG
>BCLH01000536.1:39090-67073 GCA_001602315.1 Zoysia pacifica | reverse complement strand
CTAGGGGAAAAGACGGCACGTCGCACCTGCGGCGGCATCTAAAGAAACACTGCCGCGCGAACAGGGCTCCAGCACCGCAGCAGCTGGAACTGGAAGTGGCGGTAGCAGCTGCCAGTCAATCTTGCCCAGCTCAGAGCAGCCAAGTGTACCAGCCGAACGTGTTTCCACCTTTCGCGGAGGTGGACGGCGGCATGTCTCGACTCCTCGACGAACTCATGGCCACTGAGCTGGTGGTGAACCATCCTCAGGGCCAGCAGCAGCGGCTAGAGGTGGCCGCCGCACCTGCCGGGCTCGCAGCACCACCGCAGCAGCTGGAAGGGACAGTGATGCTTCCTTCTCCAGGACCTCTAGGGGTCCTGCCCACCACGGGCATCGCCGACGGGGAGGAAAGATTCTCAAGGCTCAACATGCACAGTAGCATGATCTTACCGCAACACGTCGAAGAGCTCTATCAAGGTGGCGTGGGCCGTAAAATCTACCTGCCCTCTGATACTATTTTCTTCTCGTAGTGAATGTCTCTTCTTTTAAATCGATCATCCCGTGCATCAAGTGATGATCCCTAGCTAGACGTCGGAAAGTTCTAACATATTTTCCTTGCATGGTTTTCCCGTGGCTGCCTCAGATGCTCGCCGGTCTGGAGCCTCATCATCTCACCTCAATCTACAAGACGATCACCAGGAACTAACCAGCCAAGTGTACTCCCCGCCCCAGGTCGTGTTTTCAACTTTCGCGGAGATGGACGACTTCACCTCTCGACTTCCTGCTACGAACTCATGGCCACTGAGCTGGTGGTGAAGGCACTAGGCGAGCAAGAGGTGCAGGAGATGGACGACGACACCTCTCGACTGCTCGACGAACTCATGGCCATTGAGCTGGTGGTGAACCATCCTCAGGGCCAGCAGCAGCGGCTAGAGGTGGCCGCCGCACCTGCCGGGCTCGCAGCGCACCACCGCAGCAGCTGGAAAGGGCACTGGGCAGTGACGCCTCCTTCTGTAGGATCTAGGGGTCCTGTCCACCACGGTCATCGCCGACGGGGAGGAAAGATTCTCGGGGGTCGACATGAGCGATCCAAGTCCCCTTCAGAGTTCTGAATGCAGACAAGTACTGTAGCAGAGAATTTGGACCTATTTTCAGCCATTGGATTGGAAAGGGACAATCCAGATTTGATGCTACAGTATTTCCAATAAACAGTAGCAAGTACTCCACGAATGACCAATACCAGAATTTATACCGTAGCATAAATTTACTATTGTTATAGACATATAAACAATGTTCCTCTGCATTACAGCAGAGGATTCGGATCCATGAGCATGTGCATCATCGCATCGAAGAGCTCGATCAAGGTGGCGTGGGCTGTAAAATCCACCCTCTAATACTATTTTCTTCTTGTAATGACGTTTCTTTTTTTAAATCATCACATGCATGAAGCATCCTAGCTATCAATATTCTCTCGACCAGTATTCCATCCGACTCAAATTATAAGTAGTTTTAGAGATAGTTTTCTCAAATTATAAGTCGTTTTAGAGTTTTCAAGTTTTGTCAAATATAAGTCATTCTCACTTTTCAATACATTTTCTCTCTTTCTAATATTTTTTATCTCTATCTCTCTTCTTTTATTTTCGACGCATCTCACCTTTTCTACTCTCTTAATTTTTGTATCTGAACCTGACCTATAAATTAAGATGGAGGGAGTAGTTGTCTACTTCTACCTGACTAGCTAGCTTTCTGTCCATCACTAGAGTCCAAAAGTGTGCTCTTCCAATCAATGCGCTAGGAAATTAATCCTCATGCAACGCAACCATTGCTGCAGCAGCTTTGGAACAAAAGCTCCGAGATTCAAGTTTGAGTTCTAATTTGTTTTCCATGGTTTTCCCGTGTCTGCCTCAGATGCTCGCCGGTCTGGAACTTCATCGTCTCAGCTTAATGTACAAGATGGCCAGGAGAAGGAACTAGCCAGCAGTTTGAAGATGATCCAGATACCATGATCGAAGGATTATTAGAAGGCTTTTAAGGAATCCGAGAGAAAGCCCAAGATGCTGATTTCAGTCGACCGGATTCTCACACATCATCTCAATGAATATGCGCTCTACCTACCCAGTAACTCCTGAAATCTGAAGAACTGCAAACAAAACCCGGCGAGTCTCTCTGAGACTACATTCAATGATTTTCGCGCAAGCGAAATGAGATGCCTGACGTCAGCGACGCCGACGTCATCAACGTCTTCATCTGCGACACGACATCCAAGGCGCTCGTCCACAAGCTGGCTGTAAAAACCCTCGGACGGCACGCGCCCTTCTCGACATCACCACCATATTCGCCACCGGGGAGAAGGCTGTTCAAGCCAACTTCAACCGAGACCAGGCCAAAGACAAGGAGAGGTCCAAGGCCGACCAAAGAAAGACGACTGTTCCGACCGGCGACCCGACCGCTAGAATGGGAACGGGTCGAGTGGCAAGAAGCAGAAGAACTGTCGGCAGGATGAGGAGTTCGTGGGCGTCACCGAGCGGCCGCCTCGACCTCCCAAGAAGCCGGCCAACCACGACAACCACTTCAAAAATATGCTCGACAAAGTCTGCACCTACCATGCAACTCCCGTGATGCACACTCTACGAGATTGCAATCTAATGAAGGCTTTCTTCAAGGGGTACTTTCGTCCCGACGCTCGTCCTCAGCCTAAGCAACCCGAGCCCCGACGAAGGAGGGGGAAGGTATCCCCGAAAGTACCTTCTCTGAGGCGGGGAACTATCTGATGATTATTGGCGGGTCAGTGGCCTAAGAGTCACGCCGCTATCACAAGCAGACGTGGCGGGAGGTCAACCTGACCGCTCCCGCCGTCCCCTCGTATCTCAAGTGGTCGGAGGCCCCGATCACCTTTGACAGGTCCGATCATCCCGACCATGTACCACAGCCGGGGCGCCTATCCCTGGTGCTTGATCAGATAATCGGCGTCACCCGACTGTCCAAGGTTTTCATGGATGTAGGCAGCGCCCTCAACATCCTCAACATCGACACCTTCAAAACCATGAAGCTCTCGAGATTCGACCTCCTTCCAAGCAACGTTTCGTTTCATGGCGTCATTCCTGGGGGTAGCGCAGTACCCCTGGGTCGGATCACGTTGCCGATCCCCTTCGACGACCGCGACAACTTAAGGACGGAGAAGCTCACCTTCGAGGTGGTTGATTTCTCTAGTGTCTATCATGCCATCCTCGGCTGACTCGCCTACACCAAGTTCATAGCGGTTCCCAACTACGTCTACCTCATGCTCAAGATGTCGGGGCCCAAAGGCGTCATCACTGTGGCATCTCGCTTCAAACACGCCCTCACGTGTGAGAAGAAAAGCTATAAGTTGGCCGTCGCCCTTGCGGGGCGGGCTCAACTGGAGGAGATACGTCAGTCTCAGGTGTTCGCCGCAACTCTCGACTCCAAGCCTGCCTCCTCCACGTCCTTCGAGCCTGCCAACGACTTCAAGGAGATCGCCCTCGACGACTTCGACACCTCCAAGAAGGCCAGAATCGAGACCGCACTCTCCGACAAATAGGAAAGCGCGCTCGTCGACTTCCTCTGCTGAAATCAGAACGTCTTCGTCTGGGCCCCATCTGACATGCCAGGCATCCCGAAGGAGGTCGCCGAGCACTCTCTGAACATCATTCTCGGCTCTCGACCGGTGAAACAACGACTCCAACGCTTCGATGACGAGAAGCGTCGCGCCATTGGCGAAGAGATCGCTAAGCTACTCGATGCCAAGTTTGTTAAAGAGGTCTACCACCCAGAGTGGCTGACCAACCCTATAATGGTTAAAAAGAAGAATAGGAAATGGAGGATGTGTGTTGATTACACGAGTCTCAACAAAGCATGCCCGAAGGATCCGTTTCCTTTGTCGCGCATAGATCAGGTGGTTGATTCCACCGCGGGGTGCGAAACCCTCAGCTTCTTTGATGCGTACTTCGGGTACCGTCAGATATCCATGCGAGACTCCGACCAGTCGGCCACATCGTTCATCACACCCTTCGGCTCTTTCTGCTACGTCACCATGCCTTTCGGCCTCAAAAATGCCGGCGTCACATATCAGCATTGTATGCAGAGATGCTTCCATGGTCAGCTAGGTCAGAACCTGGAGGTCTACGTCGACGACGTTGTCATCAAAACTCGGCGGGTGGCCGACCTCATCAAGGATCTAGAAGAAACCTTCGCCAACCTCCAGCAGTTCCGCATCAAGCTCAACCTCTAGAAGTGCGTTTTTGGCGTCCCCACCGGCAAGCTCCTCGGGTTCGTCATCTACTGTGGGACCCCCTTTCAGAAAGGAGCGTCTATGTGCCATCTGTACCATTCTCTGGATCCGTAGCTGGTACGCACATTCAGAACAAAGCGGTATTTATTACTCGTACTTTATTACAACACACTACATGACCTACAAGGTTCGGCAAACAAGACTAGAGTACAAGCATGAGTCGGTACAGCGACTTTAGACAAACCACACCTAGTCTATACACACACCACAGGCAACTTGACGGCGGATGAGACTTCTACTCTTCGTAGTCAGCATCTTATTCGTCATCCTCGTCTTCTGAGCAAAAGTAGCAACAACGGAATGAGTGAGTACAAAGGTACTCACCAAGTTCCAATAAAAAGTTGGTAAGGGGTTTCACCGTAGCGAAGCAAGGAAAGCTTAAGGGTAAAATTTTGCGGAAAGCATATTTTCACGCCGGCTCTCTATTAGAAGAGAATTTAAAGAAGAGAAAAGTATTTTTTATATTTTAGTAGAGTGGACTTAGGAAAGGTTTTCACTCCTCTCCACAGTTCCCAAGTTTTATATTAGGCGTAAGCACTCTCGTGCCGGCCCTAGGCACACAGCCATGCAATTCCAAAACCATGGGTTGCTACACCCACTCACGCATCAAGGCAATGAATAAGGTCTAATCTTAGGGCGTCCGAATAGTAGCATGTCAATACCGTGACAACTGCCTATCCGAAAGGATTTTTAACTCTGCAGAGGTTGTACACTGTACCCACAGGTTATGCTGCTCCTGATCATTAGAGTTACATTACGCCTATCCCACATCTACGCAGTTTTTCACAGATTCCACCCAAGATGCAAACAGGGGCCATCCCTCAGGGTTTTCCAGGCCGTTGATGACGCGTCGGTACATTTTTGGAGCCAGGTCGTGAATATCCACCGCATTCACGCCTTTTCCTGATCCTCTTCAATCCTGAGTATTACCAAACCAGAGGCTATATCCGTGGACTTACACTCCCATGACGCGGGCAATTACTGTCGAAGGCCAGGCAGCGAGTCATCTCACGCCCTTTTTCTGTTCCCTTGTGTCTTCACTACCGACCCTCCAGTGATTCGATGTGAAAAGAATACGTAGAGAGAATAAGTCCTGCCCAAAAAGTACAGGTTCTGTGGTTGCACGGAAATTACCAAGTCGAGGGCTAACGAACCGGTCCTTATATAGCAGGGGTGGCGGTCTCGTCTACGGCAGGTGGACCACAGCAAAGCCTACACACCTATCACCATCACCTCAGGTAAGCCCCGCCCCACGGCCAAAAACGTCTCCTCTTCACGTAGCATCAGTTGTTCTAATACCATCTCTTTTGTTGATACTCACACTACCAAACTCTTTTTAACTCATTTTGCAAATTAATGGTAGATGGTGTGGCGGTGTAGAGCATCGTAGATGGAGTCCTAAATAGTTCTAGTAACAAGGTAGTATCCACTTCGTAAAACTAACTAGGAACAGAATTCCTATAGTTATCAAGGACACGTCGGTAATGGTTTTTAAGGGAAATATCTATATTTATACAGCAAGTTACTGATATAAATATAAATACCTAAGATCAGATAGGTATTAAACTACACAATGTTTAACACATTCCAAAGTAGGCTAGCATCGCCGTCTATCGGCGCGGTAAATAAAACATGGGTTCAATGGGCTTAAGATGGGTTAGGACTTGCCTTCAGTTGCTTCTTCGAGGTCCGCTTCAAGCTCGGGTTCTTCGAGCTCTTCGGGCTCTTGGGCGGTTTCAACTTCTTCTTCTTTTGTTACAAGCGATAGTTACAAAAAGACTAACAAAGAACAACTAAGAAACTCGAAAAAGAAACAAACACCAGACATGTTATGGAGTTTGAATTGGCTAGGATGGTAGGGCTCATGATGTGGGTTCCAATGGTATATTGGTTGTGACGATTGGAGTTAAGATGTGGCAGTAAAGTTAGCGGCAATGTGCTATGACGGACTGCAGAAAAATCTGTCTGGACATGGGGTTCGGCCAGTGTCCATGCCCTCTGGGCACTCAGGTGCCCCAAATCGGGGATTTTCCTATGGACCCGTGGGTTGTGGTGAAAGTTCGGGGTTTTCGTGGACACGTGAAAGTTCGGGGTTTTTGTGGACACGAGAAAGTTCGGGGTTTTCGTGAACACGGGAAAGTTCGGGGTTTCCGTGGACACGTGAAAGTTCGGGGTTTTAACGGACTCTCGGCGACACTGGACGCGCTCTCGACTTTGGTCCGCGTTCTCGGCACCTTGGCCACAAGTTTCGAGGCAACAACTAGGGTCCCGGAATCTTTGGGTTGAACTCTACGTAACAGTGGGGTTGGGGTTAGTGTTCGACTTCTGGCGGAGCGGGAACGCAGCGTGCCAGTGCACGCTCCGGACGTGCTCTGGAGCTCTGGACGCGCCCTAGGTACGTAGGTTTGCGCGTGCGTTCTCGGCGGCAGAGACCTCAGTTTCGCACGAAACTTGGCCTGCACCTTCCCTAAGACCGGGAACACGTGATGACGAGCGTGATTTTGCCAGCCGACTGGGAATGACGGCCGACGGCATGTGGGTGGCGGAGCACGGTGGTGACTCGCGTGGATCGGCCCAACGACGCTACGGCTACCCATCTCTCGGGCTCGGTTAGCTTCCTACTGGGCTCGCAGGGCTACCAGTGCGAGGAATTGAAAGATGACGGCCAGGAAGGAGGTGCTCCCCGGAGAGGGGTGGCGGTGGCCGGTTTCGGAGGAGAGGGCGAAATTGGTAGCGGAGAAGGTGTTTTTCCGGCGAGGAGAGAGCTGTGGGGGTGCACTGGGGTGCGGTGGAGCGGAGGAGACGCGCGGGTGCAAAGGTTGGCGCTTCTTATCGTAGAGCGACGTGGGCTCGGTGTGACGCAGCCGGGCGCGGTCCGAGACGCAGATAAGAGCGTCTCTTTCCTTTTTGGCTCCATCCGACGGCTGCGTGGCTCCGCTAGAGCGCGTGGTGTTCGCAGCGGGGATCCAGCGCGACGGCTAGGCGCAGGTCGGCAGGGCGGCGGCGTCGCCACGTTTACTCGCGTGAGGACAAACTCTGCCGCTTCCCGGTGAACCCGCGTCGCGCCCCTTCCTTCTTGTAGCCTGGCTTGGCGGTACACGGCGCAGCTTGGAGTCTTCCTTGGACGCGGGTGCACCGGCACGGCCAGCTGGGGCTGGCCTGCCTTGCCCTGTCGTTCGGCGTGTGGCGCGGCCGGAGGAAGAAGACAGGGGACGGTGCGGGCTGGGCTAGAGGAAAGAAGGGAGGAGGGGAAATGGGCCGGCCTAGGGAGGGGTTTCGGCCCACTAGTCAAATTCAGGTTTTCCCTCCTCAATTCCTATTTTAGGTGAATTCTAAATTGAATTTGGTGCTAAAAGCTTTTGGGGATATCCAAACTCCAAATAAAAACTCGAGGCGAAAAAAAAGAGAAATTCAAACACTGGTCAAACTTCAAGTTTTAAGTTTTTGAAATTTTGAATTTTATTAAGCTATTTCTAGCTTTAGTTCCTTTTAAAAGGAAATTTTAAAAGAAAATTTGGCCTAACTAGGTTTGTGAAGGAAAGAAAAATTTTAAAACTCTTTTAACCAGAGATTCGGGATGTGACATCTACGAGCGTGGCATCGAAGCCAATCCTGAGAAGATTGCCGCCATCCGCAACCTCGGGCCCATCAACAACGTCAAAGGTGTCCAGAAGCTTATTAGATGCCTAGCGGCTCTCAGCTGCTTCATCTTCAGGCTGGGTGAGAAGGCTATGACTTTTTACCGACTTCTCCGAAAGTCCGACCGCTTCACCTGAATCGCCGAAGCCCAGAAAGCCTTCGAGCAATTGAAGACCGTACTATCTTTCTCCCCAGTCCTAACTTCACCGACCCCTGGTGAGCCGCTACTCCTCCGCCACCACCAAGGTTGTCAGCACGGTACTGGTGGCCAGACCCAAACGATTTATAAAGTAGAATGGAAGGAGTATTACATATCAACATAGTCCCATTATATTTTTCTTCAACCGGAGTCACATTTTGTAGATCCATTTGCTTTAATTTAAAAATCTTAGAACATCATATGCAAGATGAAAAATTGGGGGCCCTTGGGAAGTTGGGACCCTGTGCAGTTGCACAGGCCGCACCCCCATAGGCTCGGCCGTGGTTAGGGGTGTAAATTGGTGACATATAGGTTATCATCAAAACCTCTTTAGTTTAAAAATAAACTAACATTCAAGATTTTTTCACTTTTAAAAAATTAATTTATTTTATTGAACTAAAGAGGTTTAGAGGTTAACCTTAGTGCAATAGTGGTTAGTTAAATAAGGTGAATAGTGGCGCACGTGGTAAGTTCAAAACCAACAGCGGATAAGGAACTTTGAACTTTTTGATGGTTCGTAAATCATTGTGCTATCTTTTAATGATAAATAAGAAATTTTTCTCTTTGTTTCCCAAAAAACGGTTGTCTTGTTTGGCTAGGATTAAGTCGTGGGATCAAGGAAGGAAACAGCATCTTCCGCGACCAACCAAGGAATCGCAGAAGGATCAAGGAGACAGCGGTACGCCCATGAAGAATAAAATAATGAATAACGACGTCGACATGCACGGCAGAAAGCAGCGTGCAGACATGTCGTCATCGTCTGCTTCACACTCACTTAAGTGTTTTAGTCAAATATTGAAAATATAAAATACAAATAATTTTAAAGTAGTTAAGTTGAAAATATAAAAATTATATGACTAGATCAGTCTTAAAAAATACTTTTACTTTCATAAAAGTATATATAGCACTTTTTAATAAATATATTTTATGAAAATAGAAGTTAAAGTTGTGATTTGAAGACTATATCATTGTCTGAAACAACTGTTTTTAAGACACCAGATAGAGTATACAGTAACAAGAGTACGTGAATTTCCCGGCAGTTTCAGTTTCGTTCTGATGTTGTTTTATAGATATTGTTTCTATAAAATCATGATAATTCAAATCAATATCGAAACAGGAATCCAACGATATAATTTTTTAATGACAAACCGTATATCAAAAGTTTCAAACTTTATATTATAAAATGCTAATGTCACCATGTGCGCATACTCACTCAGAGTGATGATATATACTCCGTGTACAGCAAACGTGATTATTTATTAATTCCTACAAACCGTGTGTACTTTTCCAATTACTACTTCTTTTCCTTAAAACTAAAGTTTCCCCTGCCGACGACAACAAAAAAAAAAAGAAAAAAAAAAGAAAAAAAAAACTGAAGTCTCCCTCTGCAGAAAGCTGATCCTGCCCCATGAAACCGTCTGATGCGCATCTCTTCTTGCCCTCGGTCCTTTTCCTGATGATGATATAAGCCATGCAATCTAAATATATACGAGTAGTTTACATGCTAACCTACGTGATTGTGTACAAAAGCCATGTGGACCCATTAATTAGTTTGTGATTTTTATAGCTGCAGCTGCGGACACACGAATTTGTTTGCAGACCGCGGCAACAGCCGCAGCAATCTGCTCAGAACGGACCCAAAAGGTCACTACCTACCGGTTAAGTCAGTTAAGTTGAAAATTTTGACTAAAATGAGCTAGTTTCTCCCCAGTCACCAAGATGGCGAGGTAGTCCCTGTCCGCCATGACAAGAAGGGAAATTTTTTATAACCCAGTGAAATACATGGAATATATAACTGTGTTTTACGATGATAAACAGTACTATAGGATGTAGTGAAATTGTAATTGCAAAGAAATGCTCTCTTATAGAAAAAGATAATTTAAAATATCTTATAGGCAAGATAATTGAAAAAGATGTCTGAAATCAGCATCTTGGGCTTTCTCTCGGATTCTTAATTCCCGCCGAACTTGGAATCTAAAGTGCAGCTCTCTCAACGGGCCGCCACGTCGGCCCTGGTCGCCGACAGCAGACCTATCACGACATCTTTGCAGCGGTTGACGGTGGAGGCTGGGAGGGATGCCGGAGGGGTTGGTCTACTCCGCTACATATCTCGGACCTAACAGCTCTCTAATAATATTTAAAATTTGATTACCTAAAATCTGGTTTAGGTAATTGGTAAATCGATATTGGTAGCTAAAATTTCTCATCTCCCACAATTACTAATAGTGTAGGTAAGAGCATCTCCAATAGTTATGTATAATTACCCCTCTACGTTTTATTTAGAGTGAGTTAACAAAAACACCTCTCCAGCAGTTACCTATATGCCCTCCCTAAACATTCGCTGCCCCGATATCAGGCTCCGCTGCCCCCACATTTGGAACCATCGTTCGCTCTCCCAATAGCCGAATCCAGCCGATTTCCAATGGTGACTCGCCTTGAACTGTCCTAGCTGCACGAGCGAAAATGTTCCGATCAGGCACACATGCGATGGATGAATTATTTCACCTGGACAGTAGGATCGATCGAAGGGGACCGGCTCGACATCAGATGCATCGATCGATGGATGAATTAGTTCTCGTCAAGCTCGATGGATGGACACTTCTGATGGCCCGTTACTTCACAATCCGACGCAAGCACGCATATATACTCCGTCAACCTATCTGCATACTATGTGTCTATGCACCTACAAATACAGTTGGCACGTCAAGGTGCCCTAGTCCGACAAAAACAAAACAAAAATTAAAGCCCGTCAAAGTGATCTTGAAACACGCAAAAGATGCAAAGTTGTGATCACCATCCCAGTTCTAGGATCCTGACTCCATTCATCCACTTCTCTACTACTAAAGTAAGGCCACCACTAGGGCTAGGAGGGGCCCTCCGCCACCGGCAACGAGAACAAGGCAACATACAAGAGGTGCGGGCAAACACGGCACCTCGCACCTGCGCAGCACACGACGACCAGCAAGTCTAAAGACGATCAAAGACCACAATAGCTAGTGTCAAGATAAATAAAATATGGTTCCTAGTGTATCATTACTCCCAAAAAGCAAAGGGCAGTTGCTTCCTAGCATGCAAAGCACGCAGCGGAAAAGGCAGCGCACTTCTTGGAACGTTATTCCCGGCCCACTGGGGAAAGGAAGACCCTAAGCAAGGAAAATTAAGCTTTCCATTTCACACGAGTCTTGAAGGACAGTTCAACACATGTCAAAGTTACGTTCATTAGAGTTCATTCCAAACATATTGTTTTCTTTCAGTCCAAATATGTGCTTAAATCACATAAGTAAACATTGTCGATTTATATTGAACTATGGACAAAACTAGCTAGATAAACATGCATGACTGATCTTGGGCTAATATATATATTAGCATCTTGGACTGAAAGCGTGGAGCAGGTTCTTAATTCGCATGTGTTAATATCTCATGCGGAAGGCATATATGAAATTCCTTATTGGTTACCTCTACGTGTCACGTATGCAAAATCAAACCTGGCATTGCTAGGTTCAAGGAAATTTTGAGATAATGTAATCTTAAAGCGTTATTGATCCTCTGCAAGATTTATTTGAATTATATGTCTTCTCAGCAGCTTCTCGTACTTAGTATAAAATCTAGTTATCCTTGAGTCTTAGACATAAAAACCTTGATGCATGTAATCCACATATGTACCATCCACTTAAGCGTAAGTCCCCCCCCCCCCCCACCAAGGTGCCGTAGTTCTAGAAAAACAGAACAGAAAAGGCCGTCGAGGTGAATGAATAGGTACGATGTAAATCGTGCAAATCAGTAGCAGCATGTTTGCAAAGTCTCTGTAATAGTTTATACTTCCTCGGTAACTTTTTTTTTATGTCGCCGGTTAAGAGCTAACTGGCGATAACACCTTAAAAAAAGAGAAGAGAGTATGTGAGAACAGTGTACTACACCATCTGATTTTAAAATATTGATGCCAGCCGTTAATTTCTTATATCAAGTTTGACCATTCATTTTATTCAAAAAATTGTTCAAATATATAAAATTATTGATCATATTTCAAATACCTATAACGATAAAGCAAATTATAATAAAATATATGATATTTAAAATACAATAGTGTATATATAATAGGCTCAAATGAACGTGGACCGTTCATTTACGCTGATCTCAAGTCCTAAATTATTCTTTTACCTCTAAGTAGGTAAAAGTTCTTTAATAATTATTAATTACTGTAATATTCAATTTGAAAAGTAATTATTGAGTTTTGAAATGTAGCAGTAATCATGACATGTTTTCTTATATAAATCAATGACTGCGATTGAACTCATGTCTTACCTTTTAAGAGGTGAAACAATATCGATTGGTCTATTTTAAATTGACTCATATATTATAGCACTCCTGTCAGATTAAATGTACGCATGCACGGGCTGATCGAAGTTGGAAGGTATTTCCTCCATTCTAAAATATAAACATTTCTAGTTTAATCAAAGTCAATTTTTATCACTTTAACTTATTAATAATGAAGAATTAATAATATTTTATCATATAAAAATTATATTTTTTAGATTATCTTAAAATAAGTTTTAATAAAAAATATCTTTTATATTATAAATTATGTAATTTTCTAAATATTATTAGTTAAAGTTAAAAAAACTTGACTTTGATCGAATCCAAAATGCTCGTAGTATTTTAGAACGAAGGCAGTAAAGCGCAGGTCTCTCAACGGTCCACGTCTGTCGGACGTTTTTGCACTGCTTACAGGAGTCTGGGACAGTGGCCAAAGCTAGCTAGAATCAAAGGCGCTATACGTCAGATCGAGGCCCGCAAGGGCTTCTATAAAACGCACACTTGTGGTCTGGGACTAGCACACTCACACAGCTCTTTTCCGACCGGCGATCGACCTCACATTTTGGTACCTCTACGACCTCATCATCCACATCTTATGGTAACAATCAACAACACTTCCGTCCCTCCTAAAGAAGCAGCAGCGCCGCCGTCAACCGGCAATAAGAGGAAGCCAGAGTCCGACGTGTGGGAGTTCCTCGAACGCCATCCCTCGTCCACCGCCGGCGGCAAGGGCCCCAAGGCAGTATGCAAGCTGTGCGGGATCACCCTGAGCGGCGCTGGGGGGCACCTGCGCCGGCACATCTCGAGCCTGACGTGCATGAAAGTTATGGCTGACCGCTACGACGAGCTCGAAACCCAGGACCTCGTCCACATCGGATAAAGGTGAACTGCATGTCATCTAGGAGTATATAAGTGCATGCATGCCCCCATAATTAAGTTTGATCCAGTCCACGGTTGTTTGTCTAGTTTGTCCAAAGTACCAGTTTCCTCTACTACGTACATCATGAATTACTCACCAGCTTAGTCCATGATCACAGCGATGATTGACTCCGCGTAATTATGCATATGTACGTGATGGAGCTTCGTCGTCCCAGATCACTACAGCGGACAGAAGGGATAGAAGGGAAGGCACACGAGTGATCGCGAAAAAAGAGGAGCTCTCGATGTCCACATGTAATCAAATAGATAAAGCAGTACCTATACGTCTTATGTGTGTGCGTGCTGGGTGTGTTTTTCTAGCTTGTTCAAAATAAGTTTTGTACATATCCTTTTCTATATTATTTTTTATTTTCACCATGTGATACCCTTTCGTGACCAGTAGTGAACATCAGCATACTGTACTCTTTTCTTTTATCGAAGTTCCGTACAAAGAACTTTTAGACTTTGCAATGGTTGCAGTATTCACGAATTTTACATGCCATCCAATTTATACCATGTCTCTGTGACTGGCCGTATAACATCCTCCGTACGTGTTGCGTGCGATTGTGACTGCGTTGCTCGTCGTTCATGCAGCGCAGGACCGTGTTCGTCATCTACTCCACCCGATCATCTATCGCGATACAAGATTCTTTATGTTACCTTCTCTCGAACCATCCAAGATGCAATGGAAGATGCCAAATGCTGTGATCTAGCTAGATCCCCCCAGTTCATCCTGACTCCACTCATCCACTTATATCAATAAAATAAAAGAAAGGCAAGAAGAAATCTAAATGCAGGGGAGAGGAAAAGATACGGCATCGTCGACCGGGAGGGCTTTACTAAGTAAAAGAACACCCGTAATTATTCCCTTAATGGTTTACCTTTTTTTTTTAGAATGGACTTCCAACCGTGCGCTTTCCTAATAACTAGTCAGAGGTAAGACGGATTTTCCATTGTAGATTGGACTAACAATTAGTCGAGCCTCGAAACAGGCATTAGACTAACAATTAATCCCCTAGATCCAAACAGGGTCTAACCGAATTGAAGTTGTTCCTATATTTGGTGCATGCAGCCAGGTGAAACAAAACTTGACATGGTTGGCCATGGACTTTGGCAGGCATATTCGCTGGGGCAAGGCACGGATGGAGAAGGCTCGCAGCAGTTGTGTGGTCACGATTGATTACATGAACACAAACAAAAACTAATACTTGGATAGACGACGTGAAATTGTAGGTTAATTGATCAGAGTGTTTTTCTAGGGAATTATTCGAAAGGCCCGGCCCGTGAGGGAGGCACAGCCGCGCAGCTCTATATATGCAGGACCAGTGTTACACCACAACGCACTCCATCAGCCAGCTCTACAGCAACCTTAATTCCGATGGAAATCAACCATGATGTCGGCGAAGCGGCGCCCACAATGGCCCCGTCCGCTGGCCAAAGAAGGTTCGTGTCTAACGTGTGGTAGCATTTCTACTGCCAAGAGTCACGCCGCCGGCGAGGACGACAAGGCAATATGCAAGAGGTGCGGGCAACAGCTGGTGGCAAACAGCCGAAGGCACGGCAGCTCACACCTGCGCAGGCACACGAAGAGCAGGACATGCGCCTCTCCGGGCCGGCGATCGAGCAGCCGCCACCAGAGAGGTGGCGGCCGCCACTCTTGGGCTCGCTGCACCTCCACGCCAGCTGGAAGAGGCACTGACGCCGCATTCTCCAGGACCTCTAGGGGTCCCAAGTGTACACGACACTCATCGCTGACGGGGAGGAAAGGTTCTCCGGTGTGAGCATCACCGTACCGGAACGCTTTGAAGAGCTCGGCCAAGGCGGCGTGCCGCGTGGACCGTAACCCCTCTGATGTTACTCCCTCCATCCCCAAATATAAACATTTTTGAATTTGACGTTCTATTAACTTTGATTAATAATATCTAACTAAAAATTTAAATTATTACTAATATATAGAGTTATATATTATAAAAATCTATTTATAAAGAATCTAAGTAACCTAATCTATACTCACTGGTGTACCTAACGGGTGGACCGCGGCATACCTAAATTTTTTAGCCAAAACTCAACAGCAACCAGTAGCCCCTCAACGGATCGGCAGGCCACGAATGCTTCCGTCATGCTTCTCAAAGTCCTCACCTATCTCAATTTGGTTTCCATTAATATGGTTTCGTTCAGTTCATGCTTCTACCTTCTAGAGCACTGTCAGATATAACGGACTTGGTTGCTCAATCCTTCGTGCTCTAAAGTTCTCACCATTTTTGTAGCATCCCAAAATTTGAGCCGATTTAAAATCCACAATCTAAAATTTTCTAACCCGAAAATGCTAACTAAATTTTTTGAAATCCAAAAATCTCTGTTAAATTAAAAAATTTTAAATCAGAAATTTTCTAAAATTTAAAATTTTGATAACTTGACAAGTGCTTGTTCTTTTCCTTTCCTTTTTTTAATTGGAATTCTTTTGCTCGAATTACTTGAATTTGATGTCAAATTTGAATCTCTTTCTTTAAATCTTATTCTGTGTAGCTAATTTGGAATTTTACTTAAATTTGAGCCCCTCTGTTTAAACCAAAATTTCAAAATTTGAAAATCTCTCAAACCTCCTGGGCCAAGCCCACTTCCCTCCTCTCTTTTCTCTCCACCAGTCCAGCCCAGCTCCTTTTCTCTCCTCACCCGCGCGGCCTCTTTCCCCTTCCCTCCTTCCAGCCCACACAGGCCTAGCCTGCTACTGTTCACCCATCCCCTTCCTCTCTCCCTCTTCTCTCTCCCCGTTTTCACCAGCGCACATGGCGCTATCCGTCTGTCACATGCCTGCCACCGCGCCATTTCGTCCCGGATACCCCACGCCCGTCGCATCCCGGCTGCCCCGCACCCGTCGCATCCCGGCTGGTCAACATCGTCCCGTCCTGAATGCTCGGACATCTCGTCCCCGGTTTCCCGGCCGTCACGTCCCGGCTGCCCGCGTCAGTCACCTTCAAGCCAGCTCACCTCGCTGCGCACCATCATTGCGCCGAAGACCGCTACAAGTATCTTGTTAATCCGTGACGGTTTCTTCGTGACGAATTTATAAAGCGTCATTGACGATGCAGTAGCTCATAATATAGTAAAGTTATAACAATTCATCATAATTTGATCCACTACTTGTGACATTTTAAAAAAATTGTCACAAAAAAATAAAAAAATTTATTATATGTCAATCTGTTAGCTAGGTGTGAGGACAGGCTAAAAGTAAAAAAAAATGAGAATGATGAGCTTTGAACTTACAACCTCATGGAACAAATTTGCAACAACCTCCACTGGAGTAGCACAGGAGTATGTGTTAAAAACGACACAGTTTTATATTTCTTTACTTATAGATTCACTCTGTTGACCACCATTTCAATTTGAAATCGAATCTGCTCACAGCCATGTCCGCTCCTCTTTCTCCCCCCTCCCCCCTTCCCTCAGATCCGTGTGTGCGCAGCGAGGTAGTGGCGGTGGAACGCATGCTGGCGATGCAGGCTCATGGTGGTACCAGCTTCTCTCTCTCTCTCTCTCTATCACACACTCTCTCTCTCTCTGATTTGCGTGCGCAGGGAGGCCTGGCGGAGTGGATCTTCGGTGGGTGCGCACCACGCGCGGTGTTTGGGGCCTTCTTCCATGGAGCACGCAGCCTGCCACCGAGCTTCTCCTCAGCCTAATTCGACCGGTCTGTGAGCTCTCTCTCTCTCTCTCTCTCTCTCTCTCTCTCTCTCTCTCTCTCTCTCTCTCCATGCTGATAGTCCCCAGATCTGGCACGATGAAGACAAAGGGAAGAAGCTCCTTGAAGCCATGAAGAGGGAGAAGTGCATGCTCTGCTTTAGGATGTTGTTATCTACTGCCCGTGCGCCTGCAATTTATTCAGCTTGATCCTCCAGTTCATCCCACACGTGAGTTAACCTCCCTTTATTATCTTTGGGTACTGGCTAGATTTTTAATTCTTGTTTTATAGAGAGTGAAAAAGATGTGTGGCAAGTACAGAACAAGATATTTACAATTGGTTGATTAGCAAAATATATAAATAAATAAGTACAGAACAAGGGTCATACTATAGATAATGAAAAAGATGCATGGCAAGTTGCCACACCATGTTTCTTGGTATGGTCTGCAGTTGAACTATTTTCCAGTTATAGGAGTTTCAGATTTATGGTTTGCTGTTCTGAAAACAAATTACGTGTTGGCTGAGAGGTATATCGAGTTGGCTCTTTATGTTTTGAAATAAAATTTTTATCTTTTATGAACTTTAGTTTAGTTTATAAGCCTGTTTAGTTGACAACACATATTTGTGTCTTGAGGAATGTATGAAACTAGTTTTACTCACCATATGCTTATGCCATTTGCAGGTCTACATGATCAAGTTCACATTTGCAGGTCTACATGATCAAGTTCACGAGTTGAGATCAAAACAAAACTTGAGTTTGTGCTAAGTTGGTCAAGCAAGTTAGATATTGTGTTGGATGAAAACTTAGTGTTGATTTCACTGAATAGAAACTTATATTGTTGTAAATCGTGTTGGAACATAACTTTTCTATGTATTGAGTCGAAAAACATTTTGTATGTATTAAGATAAAGATCAATAAATGGTGTTTCTCGAAAATTGAATATATGAGATTGTCTTACATGGGTTGTGCCATGCTGAGAAATGAGCTGAAAAATAAATTTTGAATTGGTAAAATAGCAGCGGAATGGACTAAGATTGTAAGATCTAATTCTTCACGAAAGTTTGGGCCGGGGCTGGGCCTGTGCTATTTTGTGACGATCTAAGAACGTCACAGAATTGTCACTCTATGATGAAATTTGAAGAAAAAAAATGTCACCCGAGTTAATCTATACCGCGAGATACATGACAAAACATTTTTTCGTCACAAATACCATTTTGTGACGATGTTTCTCTAATTTATGATGTAATGCGAATGTTACAGATCACCATATTTCTAATAATGTTATTTTCAAGAGCTTTCTGAGATACATGTGGCTCTCCTGTTTTATTGTTTATGTATGCATGGTGAAGTTCCATATTGGACTCTTTAACAACATTTTTTTTTCCATCTATTTTTATATCCATAATATGGAAGACATCTAATGGAGTCATTGGAATCTCTTTCTCACGTATATAGTCAAGGAACAATTTCTCTTGACTAGGTTGTTTAACCTTATCTAGGATGCCCAACAAGTGTAGTTTTAATATTTTAGTGCCGATCTTCAAGAGCACAGGAATATTCAAAGTTGTACTAAGTATCATGGGATTAAGCTAATGAGCCATACAATTAAGCTATGTGATAAGGTTATTGAGCATCATCTAAAGAGATTGATACGAGTCACTGAAAGTCATTTTGGTTTCATACCCCGGAGTTGCACTATGAAGGCAATTTTCCTACCTCTGTCCCAGAATAATTGCCTTTCTAGACTTTTCGACATCAACGTTAACTATTCGTCTTATTCAAAAAATTTTGTGAAAATATGATATATTTTATTATGAAATGTTTTATTATTAGAAATACTTTAAGTATGACTCATTTGTTTTATATTTTCTTAAAAATTTTAATAAGATTAATAAGATGAATGTTCAAATGTTAATTTTTAGAAGTAAAAAATGTCACTTATTCTGGGTGGAGAGAGTAATAAGGTCTTCATTGAAATTGAGAAGGCTTATGATAAGTGTCAAGGAATGTCATATGGTGGGTCTTGAAAAGGTGCAAAGTACCAACAAAGTATATCACCCTTATTAAGAATATGTACAATAATATTGTAACAAGTGTTCGAACAAGTGATGTAGACATCAATATTTTTTCAATTAATATAGGGCTGCACCAAGGCTGAGCTCTTATTTTTTCACTTTGATGATGGATGAGATGACATGACATACAAGGAGATATTTCTTGATGTAAGATCTTTGCGAATGATGTGGTGATAGTGAATGAGAGCATGACTAAGGTTAATTAGAAGTTAGAACTGTGAATAAGGACTTTGGAGCCTAAGTGTTTTTAGACTTAGTTGGTCTAAAAATAGAGTATATAAGGTGTAATTTCAATGCTGCACATAAAGGAGACCTTAGACTTGATGGTCTGGTGGTACCTCAGAAAGCTTTTTTGTTACTTGAGATCAATACTGTAGAAGGATAGGATAGCTATTACTTATAGAATTAAATCCGAATAGTTAAGTGACATCAAACTTCTAGCGCCCTTTGTGACAGTGTGGTATCACAAAAGCTAAAGGGCAAATTCTATATGATTGCAATCCGCCTTGCTGTGCTATATGGAGCAAAGCTTTGGATTTCTAAAAGGCGACATGTCCAATAGCTATATATGTATGTTGCAATGTATTTGTGTCCACACAAGAGATCCTATCTGGAGCGCTGACATACAAGAGAGATTAAAGGTGGCGCCAATCGATGAGAAGCTTGTACAACATCATTTGTTGTTGTTCGTACACATATACAACGATGGCCGTAGGAGACACCATTTCATAGTGGAATGGTAAGTCAACTTAATTATGGGATAGTTTGTGGAGAGATTTAAAGAATTAGGATATCGCTAAGGAGCTAGTATTAGATAGGAGATTGTACATATTGAGATCTTTGTTGTTGTTGTATTATACCCTTAATAGAATATTGCCATGAAAACCTGTGAATTGCTCCAAGCAGCTGCTGTGGCCATGTTTCGTCCCTTGATTTGTAGTCTGAGGATTCTATACCTGTTGTCCTAGTACATGCAACCGTTGCCTTGGATCTTATAATACTGCAATGAGCAGTCCTCAACTTTCGGGAGAAATTCATAATTCAATGAACGAGAACTGAAAATGAGTACCATCTCCCTCTGCATCATGCTATGCTATGCTGGAAGGTTTTGTGGGCATTACACTGAACTAACGATGCACTTCTTTTTGTGCAAGTTAGGTTCCCATTCCTTTTGGTCGATAGAGTGATTGAATACAAAGCTGGAGAATATGCAGTCGGGATAAAAAATGTCACTATTAATGATAACTTCTTCCCGGAGCATTTTCCAGAGCGACCCATAATGCCTGGTGTTCTCATGGTTGAGGTATGCACCGATTCGCCACTACTATCCCCATGCAGTGCAAGATTTGTTTAGTATTCTATGATTTGTAATTACAATTTATCTTTACAGCAGCGCCAGTAATGTGTTGATTGCTGGTCCATTAAAGGATTGAAACTTTTAAGGCTGCAATTGACACCACTTTTGTCAGTGTTATTGGTCTCCAAGCATCGATCTTTAGAATATAAAATATTTAACATTGCAATTATTTAGCAGCCATGTTGTGTTCGATGGAGAGGTTTCATTCTCCTCACCATTATATCCAGCAACAATATGCTTTTTTTCTATACACATTTTCTGTTCTGTTCATTGTGCTGTAACAATTGATTGGGCAGCAGATGTGTATACAAAATACAGTTATCTTAATTACTGCATACTGCAAATGTTGCTTAGCACATGCATGAAATTTTAATTGCTCGCGTAAAAAACTTATTTATACCTTATACATAGGCTATGGCCCAGGTTGGTGGTCTGGTGATGTTGCAACCTAAAGGTGGTGGATCGCGAGACAACTTATTTTTGGCAGGGATCGACAAAGTTAGATTCCGGAAGCCAGTTATTTCCGGGGATACGTTGGTCATGCGAATGACCCTGACAAAGTACCAGAAGGGATCTGGACTTGCAAAACTGGAAGGAAAAGCTTATGTTGCTGATGACCTAGTTTGTGAGGGAGAATTCCTTCTGATCAGTGCAACTGAGTAGTACCAAGATAGCTAATAGGTAATTGATTCTGTTGCTGAATCATCGGCTTGAACGGGATCAAGTTGATTTCCTAAAGGATTTTGTTTTCTCAACTGAATATACAGCCCTAGATATTTGAGCCAATCCTTTTCCTGATTGAGTATGTTGAGTACATGATCATGCAATTTATATTGCCTTCTAGGGTTGAATCCAGCTATATCGCTGTTATAATGCAGGATTACATTATCTTGAGTAGCTTGATGGAATAAGCAGTTATTGGTTTGATTGAGCTTCAAAGTATTTGTGAGTGGAATTGCCCTTCTCGTGTTTTCAGTTTCTTGTAATGTTCTGGCGTGGTATTGGTCGATTTCTTTCATTTCTTGAGCACCCATGATGCGTCAGTTGAGTGAAATCATTATGTAGTCCTTGCTTTTTGTAGTTCATGGAATGGTAGATATTTAAGAAAAAAAAAAGTATGACGAACGACTCCATGGAACCGATGAGAAACTATGAGTCTGCATATACTTCAGGTCATGGTCTTGGCCATTCTTTTACCATGAGGTTGAAACTTTCTGGAACAATCACTAACAAGCAAAGACATGGTAAGTGCTTTAAATTGAAATTTGAATTATGTCATACTGATTTCCTGCGATCCAAGCAGGGCCTAAGCCATTCGAATCATTGGTTGCCAGCTAAATGTTACTGGCTCCAGTATGTACCTTGACAGCTGAACAGTTTCAGTGTGCATATGTTAATCCTATATATGTTCCAAGTTTTTTTTTAAAAAAAAAGGAGCCTATTGCATACTGAATGTAAATTTCAACCCCAAAACTTGCGGATTGTCAATGTCTTTGTTAATTTTATTCACAAATGGTGGCAAACAGCAAATTTAAGAACAACAGAGGTACTCGAAGGTCAAGTACCACAAGTTCACACATCATGCAAAGAGGTCAACTAGAACTGGTCAGTATATTGCATAGTTAAGTTACTACGAAGCACTAATCCAGATCCAAGCCAGTCCTGACTCAGTTGGTCAACTCTTTCCCCGGACACAAATAAGAGGATCAGAAATCCGATTGATTATAAGTTTATCCAGACGCTTATGAACATCCAAGTCAAGGAGAGGAAGGCCATAACTGCCCCTTGAGCGGATCGTGGCTTGAAGTTCTTCGATTCACTGTGAGATGGCTGACCTGATGGTGCTCGTGAACACGAAGAGGAAGATGGCCGGCCATGGGTTCTCCATCTTTCATGATCCGAAGAGGGCCAAATTACAGGTACGGAGCTTGTCTGAGAAATCTGCTGGTTATTTGTGTTGAGTTCATAATGAGTCAGAGCATAGCTTAGAGTAACTGACGGGTAGCTTTTTGAGAGTGTGAGTACGCAAGAAAAACTGCATGATCTAAGCAAAAAATGCCGTAGGCTCTATTTTGAACTAAGCAATGTTTCTTGTCCCCCCCCCCCAACCCAACCCCGGGAGAATTAATTTAGTTTCTTGAAATTCTTCGAAGTTCATGTAAAAGAAACTTACCGTGGTACAAGGCTGAGTTACTGGATACATTTGAGGGAAGGTAGTAAACATACAGATGATGAAAGAGTCACATGCTGAAGAAATATGCGAATTAGAAATGAGTAGATGGACAACAATAAAGCATGTGTAAAGAGGCAAAGGGCATATGTTAGTATTTACTGTCACTAATACTTCAGCCCTCGTGCGCAGGATTTTACTAGCAGTATGTATATCAGTATATGTGGTTTCAGGATATCTGAAAAACTCAGTACAATTAACGATTTCTTATTGTTAAAATCGATTATGTTAAAATTACGTTGGCAAAACACATTGAACATTAAAATTTATCTTACATGTTTGCTCTATTTCTTGCTGTCACTAGGAATCAGAGGTTTCGGCATTGATGGAAGAGAAACCACATGCAGTTGCAGTTAGAGATGCTCCAGTACCTAATGTGCAACCAAACATGTTCATGCCCTCGCTGGTGTTACCAGCTCAGGGCCAAGAGGTTCTCAATGGTTTTACAGTGAGCACCGCCTCTGGGACTGGGAGCTAACGTCCAGAACCACCATTGCCGGAGCCAATGGATGTCGAGGTGGATCTCCATCGGTGTCAGGCCCTGGAACAGCAGCAGCAAGCCTCCTTCTTTCCAGGTTAGTAAGATCCATGGCGTTGGTAACATCTTCAGTGCACGAAGTAGATCAAATGGCTGCTTCGATCCATCTGTTGCCTGGACAAACTATGTTTGAGAAGATTTACGAAGCGAGAGAATTGATGAGCTGATGTTTGATATTCTTCCAATTGCAGGTTTCTTCTGAGTCATGCGCAGATGAATACTCTCGCCTGCAACTGTGAAAATCATGCTGCATGTGCTCGCGCTGGTTGGACATGTCTGCTGTGTATTGTATAGCTTCATAGACCATAGAATGCCTTGATATCACTAGGTTGCAGACTACATGTTATACTAGGTTTCAGTAGATTTATTGTAAAGCATGATATTATTTAAGCAAAATTTAAGTAAGATACCATCTCAATTCAGTCTGTTACAGATGCTGTTCAGAATCGAAAGATTTCAGACAGAAAATTTTCCCTTTTATTGGTCAAAATAAAAAGGTACTGAATCTATCTTTGCTGCCCTTGTAGAGGGAAACCAGTCAGTAGCTACATTCAGGACTGGAGTGGTATGATTGCTTAATGTTCTTCAGCACAGATTGCATTGACACAGCAGCATAAATGAATCATATCCTGATAGAGTGGTACCAGATAAATGAGATGCTGAACAAATACCATAGAATATAATGATCACTAGGTTTTGTCTCAGCAGTATCAAGTATAAAATGGTACAATATGGGCATATGTAATGCTAATCACTCAACACTGTTAATAACACAAGTATACAAGGGTTTGCTGAAATGTTCAGCTATGAATACACCCCCTACAGGGATAACAAAATTAAAAAAAAAAAAATCATGTATATGAGCTCTTGATGTCAAGCGGATGTCCTTCCAACAAGGGCAACAGCAGAAGACTGATAGTTCCCTGTTCCCTCTAATTTAATTCCATCAGCCGATCCTCGCTATCAATGCCTGTCGACATATCAGTAAGGCCTTTCTATAGCCGATTATCTGATCCAGTCTCTGTTATAGAATAACAGCAGTACAGGATGGCTGCACCTCTGTTTGCTGCAAAACTATGTATGCTTCTTAAGCAGAACTAGTCTCCTGAAACAAACTTCTTCTGTGTGTAGTATCTGTCTTCACTTGCCTTCTTTTTTAAGTTTCTTCTCTGTTTGTAAAAGCCCAGTAACAATGATCAGCACAGATCAACAGTTATAAAACAAACATAAAACTGTGACAATGTATACCTTATAAGCTTCATGATTATCAATGATTCTAGTTGCAACTGAGACTGATGTTATATTTTTTGGGCTCGCAATTGTCCTAAAAATGCCCATGCTCTTTGGAACAGCATAAGGATCACTTTCACCCTGCGGCACATGTGCATCAAGTTTCAAGATAAATTTCAGCAGTTATTACACATAAGGGTTTAGTTTGTTATCAGTTTTTAAAACACTTACAGCAGAATTGCCCTCAGCTACTGTCCCATGCACAACCATTGAAATGTTGAAGGTGGTGATCTGTACAATTTGATAGAAATAAGTTATGATGACTTACTGAATTATCAATTGATAATTATGTAGCATGAATGAAAAAGTATACACCTAAACGTACCATATCCTTTGAAACTTCCCATGGTGCGCCAATAATGACTTCATCAACATACCGACAGGCAAGGACACTAAGAGTACGCTCATGGAGATGCATGACAGGACGATAGCCTCTTCTATCTCTGGACAAATTGTTCACATAAACAATTGGATTTAACTCACATTAATAAGCTCCTTTGACAGGAATGGTTTTATACTTCATATACTTTTGTGGTCAATCAGTTTTCATAATATTAGAAAATCTTTGGAAAGAAAATTCAATAATACCTTATGGACTGGTCATCATGAATACCCACAAGAAGAAAGTCACCAAGTTGTCTAGCACTTCTGAGGATCTGCGTTGAAAGATAGTGTTCAATATTTGGGTGGCTAGATAAAAGACAAGAAAGTGAATAAATTTGTTGGGATAAGATTTAAAGATCTGTGTAAGGACAGATAAAATAATACCTCAACATGGCCAGCATGGAAAAGGTCAAATGCACCATCTATATACACGACACGAGCACCTGGTGAAGGAGCCTGAGTGCATATGAACATATTGTTCAATTGAAGCAATAGAAGTATCAAGTCTTCAATCATAGGAACCTTTTAATAACCACTGCTAAGAGCTAACTATTTGGCATCGCATAATAACATAATGGTTGAAAATCAAGATTGAAACGGTATGAATATTTATCATTCAGGGCAAAGATAGGAAAGCTGCCTAAAAAAACAAAAACAAAACAGATAGGAAAGCTAAAAGGTAAAATGAAGGCATCATATGCATGATACTTGATGTATCAAGTAATTAATTAAATTAGTTGGGAATGATAAAGCCAACAATTTTATCTAGATGCCCTAAAAGTTCCATCAAATTAAGGTCAGTGACATGCAAATACATTATTTAAGATATAGTGCATCTGCCCTTCATTATTAACTTAACGAAAGATCACTAACGTATAACAGTTAGAATGTTAAGTAATCTTTGCTATTCGATCCTCATACCTTCCCATTTGAAAACTGCATAATCCGACGAGAGGTTGGGAGAAAGTGAGATAGCTGACTTTTCACTTCATCGCATGATCCAGCTCCAGTCAAAGCAACATTTACATCTGGCTCTTTCTGCTTGAATGTTAGCAATATCCGCCCTGTGTGTAAAAAAAAAGGGATATTCCTGGTAAGGTGGTGATTGATGAAAAATGAAACAAAAGGAAGAATGAACTTGAAAGACTTTTTTGAGTGATGATCCAGAACAAATTATCAGGCTACTGAACCTTACCGACTATGTCAGTGCTTGAGACACCTTCCGTTCTCTTGATTTGCTTGTAACGACCAACCTTCTTTGCTAATGCATAAGCATCAGACCCATCAGGAAGAAGACAAGGATCATCTCCATGTATAACGTAATCAATGTTGTACTTATTGAAGAGAGTATTCATAAATTCTTCCGTAATCTCATAGGGTGCATCAGGAATGACCTCATCAACCCACTTAAGACCACTAACAAGAGTCAACCTAGATAAAAAGTAAGCATCCATAGAATTAATTTGCAAAGAATATTCAGATCCTTATGAAATCCAGAAAGTCTTTAATGTCAGAAATCAATATGCGGCATATGAAACACTGTTACCATACCAGATTTTCAGTAAATTTGTATTACCACGAATATAGACAGTTTTGGGGAAAAAAGATTACTTCTTACACAGAACAAAAGAATTAAACTGTGAAGTACCTCTCTTCCATTGACAGGACAGGCGGTCCCTTATTCGCAATAATCTCCTCATCACTGACAACTCCAACTATGAGCTGATCTCCCAGCAACTTGGCCTGCCGCAATGCATTTGCATGGCCATAATGCATGAGGTCAAAGCATCCATCCATGTATACTCTCACAGGCCTTTGGCGCTCCTCCTTCTTTGGAACTTGTCCCAGGTATGGCCAAAAATAAGGAGCAAAAGGAGCTCCAATTCCCCCAAAGTAGCCTGTTGATAACATGAGAATGGCAACGGTGAGCATAACTCCTCCAATTCCAAACAACTGTGAATAGTATCCACCACTCCAGAGCCCCTGGTTGCTCTCAAACGCTAGCAAGCCCATCATCATCATCAAGACAGAAGTATGAGCCTGCTATTGCTCCTGTCAAAAAGAAGGGGAAGACCAAAATGAGACTCCAAAGTTGATGGTTCTTGTGACAATTGGCAACCAATATATGTCGCAAGGTAGTACAGAATGTCATTTTCCGACATAGGGAGAGAAGCCAATAGCCTGTGGGTCTTCAAAAAGATCACTTCTTTTAAAAACGAGAGAGCGACTTCCAAAAGAACAGAGAAAAGCGTGTCTTTCTCATTATTTAATTGTGAATGGTTGGAAGGATTTAAGACTTGCAACCAGAACGAGTAGATAGATGTATTGCTCAACGTGCTTAGCCACCAAGTAATGTTGACCACCAGATATCTTATAACGCCACAAGTTTTGAGGAAAGCGAAGATCCCGGAGAATTCGGAACAGACTCTAATTCCTTTCACCAGAAGCCACGCAACAACTACTGGAGCTCTAGAATTTTTCATGACAACAGCTTGAAACCTTTCTCATCAACAGAACATGATTCAACTATTCACCCCAAAAGAGGAACAAATTTGAGGACACGGCTCAACTTCAATATATGATATTCTGATTCCAAATACCCATGCCATCACAAAAAGGTGGCGAACATTGGAATCACTGAAATCTCATCGCCAGAAAAAATAATCTAGACAACAGCCCTCATATTCTTAGCAACAAAGCATCAGGAGCACGAACATGACCCCCCAGCTGTAAATGTCGCAGCTTTGGCATTGCGCTAGGAATAGGATCGTGGCCAGGCTGGCGGAATCAAAAGACGCGACGCGGCGTTCCAGCAGGCACAGGGGCACGGGAGGAAGGAAGGAACCAGGAGCGACATCATCAACTCTCGAATTGACACCACCTGCCATTCCACCACCAACAAATTCCCCGCTTCCACCAAACTTGAACCGATCGCAAATTGCGATCGCCGTTCCGCCGCACTCCCGTGATCCCGACTCCGGCCCCACGCGACCACCACAGACACATCGAATTGAACCAGAACCAGAACGAGAGCGGGGAGGGGTAAAAAAATATCGCCTTTCACTTGACGA